>OENT01000412.1:0-121029 GCA_900239685.1 Rotaria macrura | reverse complement strand
AAACTCCGATAAAGAAGCAACGGAAAACAGTCGGAATCGCCCGTCTTCCGACCAAACTATTTCTGCTTCGGGAATCAGGCCTCCGTTGGCAAAAAATCACATCGAATACTAAATTCTCATTTACATCGTTCCTAGATACGTAAATCAGCAATTTATAAAAAAAGACCTTCAAAGGTCTTTTTTGGAATTTGTTTTTCTAAATCCTTCAATTTAAGGACAATGTCGATGACATGGATAGTTGACCATACTTTCATGGGTTTGCGTGAAAGTTTTAGATGTATTACTTAAAGTGTTATTGTTTTCAGGGATTAATTTGCATTCCAAATTTCTTTGATAAAAATTTGTAATGATAGGTCCTTTAGAGACTTAAGAAGCGTCATTTACCTTGATTGAAGACTCAGGAAAGTCTCAAAATGCTGGTGTTTATCATGTGTGCTGTTTGTACACATAGCGTTTTCGTTTTGCAAATGTCTAAAAATCTGATTTTTAGGTCTCCGGACTTAAAATTTCCATTTTGGCGACAAAAACAATTTTGGAGAGAAATGTATAATGTTTCACTAGGATTTTATTTGTTCCCAGGGTATCTTCTGGTGTTGTTTTAGGCTTGTTTAAAAAAGAAGTAAAAGCTGGCTTCAAAATTCGAAGACTTTGCTTAGGAATTCTGAGTATTTAGCGCTGTTTGGGAAATGGCCAGATAAGTTTTCGTGAGCTTAGCGGAAGCGGTCAGATCTGAGCCGTGTTCTCTCCTGATGGGAAAATTGCTTTTTCCGTTATTGGTATCTGGTCCGGGCTTGGAAACGGTGTTTTCCGTCGATGGATTCCGTGAAGGAAATGGGAACCGTATCCGTGGATATGCTCCGGTGCCCGGAATTGGTGGGAAGTAAGTCGGAACCGGAAGCCCGAACCGATTTCGGAAACCGGATTTCAGAATTCGTGGGAATAACACTGGATCCGGCCGGTTCCCGCCGTACGTCTTCAACGTGGGTAAGTATAATGTCCCTTTTCTCTGGAGAAAGGGGAGACATTCTTCTTAAATGACACCAACCGATTTGTTGGACGTTGACAGATTTATTGAATGAAGATTTTGAGCAATTGGGTAAGTTGAAATTCAATTTAGAAACTGATAAATTTTTTTTCATACTGTCTTTTTAGATTCCATCGGATGTAGTCATCCCGTCAAACAACACCTTCATCCTATAACAGTATTAAAGGCTATTAAAGAACATTTTTTCATTTAATTGTATTTTATCTAATCATATTTTTTTCTCATTCATCGAAATTAATGTTTTTCTCAAACCATTTTAATTTCTTTTAATTTCAAAATACATTCATTCAAATCTTATTTCATTTTGATTGATTCTTGATCATCTAAGTATTCATACTATGATCAAATAATATTGTCACAGAAAGCTCAGACTAGCTTCTGATGATTTCCAATGAGATCTAGTTTGCGTTCATTGGCCATCTTTTTTCACGTCCGACATTTTGCACTAACGATTTGAATTAAAAGTTAATATAAAATATATTTCAATCTAATCTTTACTATAACATAGAAGAAATTGCTATTTGTAAATGTTTGGAGAGACTTGGAGTATTTTAGTAGACATGTACTAAAATTTAAAACAGGGCAACTTCAATCTTCATTAGATAGATCGGTCTTCTGATTTCAACTCTTGATTATCAAGAGTTGTCTTTGAGTAAAATCTATTACGAATTACATCATAAGAAATAAATGTCTATTATTTTAAATGATTTGAAGCATGAAGAATTTATTTTCGGCAACGACTTTCGTATTTTTCATTAAAATGTTGAAATTTCCATCAGAACTCTGCATTAGCTTATGAAAAGAAAATATACACTACTCATCAGTACGTTTGACTTAGAGAGAAAAGTACAAAAGAAAAAATTGAAAGCTAAAATGTTCACGGTCGAATATGAACAATTAGGAATAGTTCTTAAAGTAAATTGGAGAGTTTAAAATTAAAGTAGAGGACGAGCTTGATTTACTACTTTAGTTCAATGACTAAATTTGATCCAGTTCGTGGAGAAATTGAACTACAATAAAAGAAAGCGCACACATCAAAGCTTCACAATTTTCTTAATTCGTTCACGCAGAATATTTAGTTTAGACTTTTCTTTTTCGTCGAATCGATTCACTACAGAGCCCTTTGATACTTTGTAGATCGATTTTACAAGTAGAACATGATGAAATCTATTCACTGAAAACATTTAATCCCACTCATATTTGACTTGAAAATCAATGAAAACTTTATATTACATTTAAAATATTTACTAATTCACATACTTTTCATGCCCTAGGTAGAATGTTGAGCAATTCTGTTTCAGATCCATTACAGATCTGGTAAGGATCCTGCTAGAATTTGTATATTGCTTCTGAGAAAACGAATTAGCCCTACAAATACATGGGGCCACTGAAGTTCACAATACTAACAAGTTTATCGTTGATTTTCTATCTGGATTTTGCCAGGAAATTACTCATTCCAAGAAAATTGTGGAGGGGCACAATCTCAGAATCCTATCAAGATATTAAACAAAATTTGATCAGCATGCTAAACAGTTTATGGCTGTTTAGAAACTGAGGATCTTTCAGCATATTGAGTGTGAATTTGAATGAGTGAGGGTTAATCTTATGCTAATTGATTTAATCAACTTTAAAAGTTGTAAATGCTCTTTGATTTGTAGCTAGAGTTATGGGTAAAGTTAACATAAATTGATAAACAAGTACTAAGCGAATAAATTTGACAATTTTCTTTCAAAATTTTTGCAAAATCACAAGTATTTGAACATTTCATCATGGCTGGTGTTAATTGTTTGAACTCTTGAAATAATAATAAAGAATCATCTGAACATAATTAGTACGATTTTAACTATGGGATCAGCATCATTTTGATAAAAAATATTGATTGTTACCGATGATAAATTTTCGAAGAAGTGCAAGATCTCATTCAATGTAGTTAAATATAAACTATACTCCATATATAATTGATCTAGTATATTACGAAATAACTTCATATAACATATTATTATTCATTTTCACGAAAATCAGTCAACATCAGTATAATCGTTATTGATAATATTTGCCAATCTGATCGTGTAAATCAAGGGGGAAACAGCTGATTTTTTAAAATTTTAAATCAATTTTAAATGAAAAAAATCACTGACTCGATTGAAATGATAAAATCTGGTATCCTTGTTGTTCGAAATATCAATCCAGAGAGAGACATTTTAAATCTGATTTTCTTGATTTCTGTGATTTTTCTGATTAAAATCAATTGATTTAAATCAAAAACATCATAGAAATCACAGAAATCAGATATTCCCCCTTGTGATTAAGTCAACTCTTGTCCACACTATTTTTCAAACAGATTTCCATATTCTCAATTAGCGTAATATTCTGAGCCGAATGATGTAATTTATTTTGTCAAAAAATAGCTGTTTTCCCCCGTGACTTGTAGCACCTGGGTCAAGGAGCAAACAGCTGATTTCTGATTTCTGTGAGTTTTTTAAATTTACAATTGATTTAAAATCAGAAAAATCAGCTGTTTCCCTCTTAACCTGAATGAAACCCAGAACTATCGAAAACGTTTTTTTAATTACACAGAATTGTATGTCACTAGATAGAGAATTTGACGTTGATTGAGAGTACGTAAATATGCTTGAAAAATATCGTTGACGAAAACGGTATTATCGTCACTTGTCCTTTAAAAGAACTTCAGGAAAGGTTAAGACTTTTCAAAGTAACTTTCGAGCAGATTTCACACTTTTTACCGTGGAAAATAAGAAAATTAAACAAAATTCTTATCATAAGATCCTGAATTTTACCAATTAAGTTTTTCGAAAATTTTGTAAAATTGGGGGCTTTTAATGTATTTTTCATATCAACCCTTCTGGAGGAGCTTTTATTATTGGTGCGATGGGGGTTGCCACTATATTCCGAATACGGAAAATGAGAATACCATGACGCAACGAATTTAAATAGGTTTGTTTTAATAATTTAAGTTTTTAATTTACGAGAAAATCTTTTGAAACTTGACATGGTCCTTTAGACACTAAATAGTTTAAATCATCATGTGAAAATATTTTCATACCATGAAAAAGACCAAAATCACGAGCAATAAGAGTTTTATCAACGATGGTATCAGTTCAAGATAAAGCAGAAAACTATACAGGGTATAAAACAAGAAAAATGTCCTGCAGGATTTTCTAATTTTTCAATTGGTTTTTATAACATCTATTTTCGTCGAACATTTATCACTTATATCACTTAACAATGATATGAATCGATTGTTAAATTGACCTGTATCATGTACAAGACTTTTTCTTAGAAACAATCGATTATCGTAGTTTAATTGATCAAATCAACACATGTTTCACACATTCACTTTACTAGGTGCAACTCAGCACCTATATCCAGCAAAAGATTTCTTTTGTTTGAGTTTGATTCTACAGAAAAATACAGAATAATTCATGAAACTAAAAATAAGTATTAAGAAAAATATTTCTCGCCCTTGTTGATAAGTATTGATCACTGACATTTTTTCTATGTACGTAACAGTATTTTGAAATAGTGTGACCGAAGCAAGACTGGGATGTACGCATACGCATTATTCGTACAGATTGGAAAGAATGCGGTTATGGATTAGAGTGCAACTGTCGGAATTCTGTACAGTTATAAATTCGCCTATATGTGTGCATGAGCATATGAGCGATGTCAACCTTCACAACCACACCAACATCCACAGCTAGAATCACCTTCCCTCACGCCAATATATTCACCCAGAAACACAATCGCTCATATCCACCGTAGAATTGACACGCGAACCAACCAAGACCTACACTAAGATCCACACACACTAATTAGAATCGCACCCAAATCTCTACACGGAAAGCCAATGAAAAAAGTTTAATAAAACTTGTTTTCTGAACCTACGTGTATACTAACAAGGGCAATGTTTGCTAAGTTTATAGATTTTTATTCCATTCCAAAAATAGTCGATGTAGCTCTGCTACATTTTCCCAATAATAACCACATCTGACGAGTCGTACGTAAAATAAACCTACTTGTGTCGCCTTAAGTTCAATGTACAAAAACTTTTAATTGTTATTGCCGGAACAATTTCAATGATTATATGTCTAATTAGAATGTCAAAATCAGAAAAGAAAAATTTGCCGTAATGTGGTTGAAACATAGCGGATTCATCCACGCATACACAGTCTATAAGAGCAAGTAATTATTTATCTAATATTCACTGAAATGTTTGTTTAACGAAAGTTTATGAAAGAAAATCTAAAATTTCCCATCATATTTTAAAGAAAGGTTTTCCATTATTGACAGTGACTGCCGTTCATCATTTATTAGCTATATAATATTAGTTGGCCTAAACATTCAAAACAAAGCAAGCTAGTCAGCAAATTGTCAGATGTTCAACCATCTATAGAAGAACGACGTTCAATCTTCTGTTGGAAAATAGAACATTTTCATAAAATAATGATAAAATCAAAAGAAGTTGATCATTATGAAAGTCTGATTCGTCTATATGACATCGAAATATAATTCAATAAAACACGGTTTACTCTAAAGAAGGATCTGTTCGAATTCGAAGTCAAATATATTTTCAATGTTATTTATGAGTTAGAATGATTAACGAGGGATTATTCAGCAGTCGAAGTTAGATTGCTCACTAGAAACAAGCACATGCATTCAACTCGCTAGAGAGATTACGAATATTGACACGGAGGTAATGATTACAAATGATTGTTTATATTGTTCTTCGATTTCTATGGATGCCATTTCATTCATATCGATGCTTGTCCTTGTTAGTGATGTTATGTCTTTTCATCTACAACAATATGGAAAGCAAAACTAATTAGAATACATTATGAATAGATATCCTAGGAGATATCATTTGTGATGCATCGCTCGTGGATCTGTTCGTTGTTATCCATTCCATGGAAGCAATTGTTATAATAATGTCGAGTATCTTTCAACTAGTACACTCTGCAACAACCAAGGAAGGCAGATTGTCGAATTAGATAGTCAACAATATCCCTGCATGTTTTTAGAGATTATAATGAATATTATGCTTGGCCCAAAGTTCCAAGCGGAACCAACAGTGTTGCCATTGCGGGTGTAAGATTTAAATCACAATGTTCAAATTTCACAGTATTGTATTCTATCTGGATGAGAGAGTAAGTTTCCATCTGAATATCATTCGTAGAGACTAGAAATGAGATCGAGAATAGAATTCAATGTAGATCCCATCATGGATATGATATGATACTGTCAAATTAGTGATTTGATTGTTTTTCTCTTAATGCATCCATGGGCATTGTTCTGAGTGCAACATAGGTTGATCAAAATCAACAGTTTAATTATTAATAAGTTAATCAAGAATTCAGTGCAATTTGAATATCTTAATAGACGGTGACAATCCAAAAATTATCACATCGCAAAAGTTCTGATGTAAATTTAATGTATCGACTGTATAGTTGTTTATGAACAGAATTATTTTATTAAGTAAAAACTGAAAGTAGCTACTTGAAATATTTTTAAACATCACTGAATGTCCATGGGAATAGTAGTATACTGTTGTATATTTGAATTGTACAATACACAGTAAGCTTTCACTGCTGAAGCTGTTTATCTAGGTAGCCAGCAAGTTTTTACAAACGAAAATCTATTGGAATGAATGTAAAAGCAAAATGAAAAAAAAATCAAACAAAATGTTCTTGTTTCTTGTCTATTCTAACATGGTCTCGATTTGCTAGATGAATTAATTGAACATCCTATGACTGACTTCTACGACAAGACGCTGAATTGTTCTATACAAAGCGGACGTCGTAGACGATAGTCCCATCTATAAATTACTTTCGTAATTGTGGATACTATAACTGATACGTGAAAAAATTCCATTCACATATGTTAACATGTACTTGCGATGAATTTCTATGAATAATAGAAACAATCGAAAAAACTTGACGTTTGATGGGTGAACTTCTCAAACTAATAACATCATCATCATCGTGCGCAGTGCACAAAAAAAGCACTTAAAAAATGTCATTATGAATCTCAGACAGTAGAGATCTTCTTTACAAGAATTATACTATTACGATCAATCGAAGTTATACCTTTGGAACGAACATATAAAAAGAGGACTCCACCTTATGCGTAATTGTTTGGCATCGTAAGCATATTTGATAGAACGAATTTAATACCTAGCCAATTCGATAGACACTTATTGAAGACTCATTTGGAGACATGCCTGATAGAGAGAACTGGTTGAATTGTATGCGAGCGTGAATAAACTTCAACAGATCAGCAATCATCATTCTATTTCTCGATAATGAAGATTATTCAATAGTAATACTATTTTTGTAAAACTGTCGTTAGATTTTCTCCCATTTACAAGTTCAACATCAGTTCAGTTTTTTTAATAATCACATGCGTATATATTCCGCTACTTCGAATATTCAAATAGATGCATCTTCATCGTTCAATCTTTTTTCACAAGCAAACAGGAGAACATTGAAACACATGAAGATGTGCAACAATAGTGAGAGTGATGCCATAAGATTTCTAGTTTTATTAGATCAACAGAAATAGAAATTATTTTTCATGTTCTACATAACAGATGGCATTTCAATGATTGCTGTCTATCATCTAATGATACCAGCAAGTGATGAACAAATAGTTATTAGCCACAGTGAATGTTCAGTAGACTATTTTTGACTATATAGTATCTACTAATGTCATTCGGTAAAGCAATCGTAGGTCAATGATATGTGCCACTGATGCAAATGATTAATCTCCAAACAGTTGTGACTACATCAGTTGATGTTCAAGATCATGAAGATTTAAATTAAAATACGGAATTCTACAAAACTATAGAATCATATGTATGATGTGCATAAGTGTCATTACTAATCCATACTGAGTGCAACATATCAATCGATTAATCTGTTCCTATTCCCTCGATGTGTGAATCGAGCTAGACTGACACAAAGTTGTGAAATCACTAATGTGTATATCTAAACACTTGCCTAGATCATTGAAAGGTTTCTTATACGCACATAGAACAGGACAATGCTCATGAAGGTGATGAATTGTGTCTCGAAATCGTTGAGATATAATCCAAATCATCCTTCTGTGAAAAAAGAGAACATTTAATAATCACATATTATCCCCTTTTTCTTATTCATTGCAATCGTGATTTTGAACAAGGTTAGGATTGCATATGACAAAGCTCAAAGAAGAAATTTGATACTCAAATATTTACATTTCAGTGTCTCTTTTCAATTTCGAGAGAGTGTAACACAATTGATTTAAATAGTTTAGAAAAAAGGACACTTCAGTAAAGTGAATAGTCTCAATATGAATAGAAATCACATATTGAACTATATCCATGTCAAGTAATTAAGATATTTGTCATTAGTGTGATTCTAACAGACAGATTAGCTCAATGTGAAACATGAATTAAAATAATTACTCGTCGGAGGATACAAACACAATCAAATTTTTATTCAAGACTGAAGTAACGCTACGTTTCGTTTTATTTTACATAGATTCATGCAGAATATTACAAAATAATCCATGAAAAAGAACGTTTGTACAATGAATTATACGTGACATACACATAATGCTATGGAGTCGATGTCTAGTAAATGTTTGTGGAAATAAATCGAACATGATAACGAGTGTATGTGTTTTTAGTTTCAACCTACATTTACGTTAACACACTCTTTTTGAGATTCGCATTTTACAACCATTGTTTCATATTTAACAAAGTGAACTGATTTGCTTTATCAAGTTTCATTTTAAATTCTTCTAACAAATAATATTAGAACAGATAAAAGTCTCCTGTGACTCGATATTTTCTCTTTGACTAATGAACGTCAGAGACATTTATGATGTCTATCGGACGGACATGCATAAAAAAGTATCGAAATCGTTTTTATTTTGTTAGTAACATTGTCTTTCTTAATCGTTCGCTTTACTTTGACATTGTTTAGTCGGATGAACTTATGTTAATGAAGTGATTTCTGGCATTCATACATAATCTAATTTAAGGAAATTGAAATTCTGAACTTTTTTATCGACTAAATTAGATTGGTGGACCTACCAATGAAAAGTCATAGAGGTCGTTAATAATGAAAAAATAATCATGGACGAAAATCTTGAACTCTTTAATATATAGTCGCGAAAAAAATATGATAATAGTGAAAATTTTCAAGAAAAATTTTATTGGTTGCTTTTTTTGTTCAACACACATTGTAGAAGAAAAAGAAGCGATGATGCATCACTAAAGAAAGGAGACAAGAAAGGAAGAACGAGGAAATAGTCGGAAAAGTTTGTTTGTTTGTTTTTATTGATCGATCAATGATCGATTGAGTTCCCGTTTTTTCTCTCTCTATTTGATCTGACGAAAACTTATCAAGTTTCTATTATTATCAATATTTTCTAGATCTAGATCTCGATCTCTTTTTCTTTTTCTTTTTCTTTTTCTTTGGCTTGTTGAGCATAAAAGACAACACACATTTAGCATTATTCTATCATATGTCGACAAGGTAAGAAATCCAATTTGTTATCTAGCCTCGAGAAAAGGTCGAATAGCCATATTATACGATAATAGTTCATCTATTTCAGATGCATATACATAAGAGATGCTTGTGTTTCATTCCATTTGGTTCCCTGACCTGAAACAATACATCTAATCGATATCCATCGAGCAATACTAGTATTTTTTCTCCTTTTCTCTCTTCGATCAATAGTTCGTTCCATCAAAATAGACACAATGCTATTATCCTAGTTTTCATAAGCTAACCATGACCAATAGAAGAATATGATAAGAAATATCAAACAGAAATGAATCTATCTATCATTCTGGAATCAATTATTGATTAAAGTTTTATTGACGTACTGAGTGAGTACAGAGAGAGAGACAAAGAACCGAGAAATAGCAAGAGAGACAGAGAGAGAGAGAGAAAAAAAAGGGTTATACACAATTTGATTATATGTAATTAGAATTGGTAAGTTACGACAACTGAACACAGTCGGCAATACCCAGTTCTACTCTTGCGGTCGTCTTCTTTTCTTCTCTTCTCTTCGAGTTGTTATACGTATCAAAGAACGCGTTAATCCGAGAGAGCGACATGCACACAACAAGGAAAAAGAAAACCGCGATTCGCTCTCAATGAAAAAAAAATGTATATGCCGTGCGGCAGGGCTGCTGCAATAGTAGTCATGATAGTAATAATATTGGTACCATTTTAGTATTCCTCTCAGCTAAAGACAACAGCGAACGGACGATAAAGAAGAAGGAGGAGGAGGAGGAAAAAGAAAGAAGAAACAGAACACAGACTAGACGAACGAGAGAAGGAGAGAAAAGAAGGCAATACTTAGTTTACCACTACTACCGCCATCACGACCACCTTTGAACGGAAAGAGAGAATAGAAGAACGATGAACGCAAATGATTGTTAACACCATCGCTGCATCTGCAAGTAGAGAAATAAGTATAGATAAAACATGAACGATATGGCTTTCTATTCTCTTTCTCAACCCCTAAGATAACCGTCTGACCGATGGACAATCAGACAAATGAATACGAGTAAGACGAGAAATAGAGAGAAGAAAAATGAGAATATCAACCACTTCTACATGCCGAGGCAAATAATGCATCCTTAGATGTCTAACTGTAATAGAGACAACAAACATGGTCGATACGGCATCCTACCATCAACACCAAGCTTAGTAAGGAAGCGCCCGCGCGCGCTCGTATATTTATCTTGAACGAAAAAAAAAAAGGAAGACTAAGATGCTAATTCTTGCGACAGTTGAGTAACAACATGATCAGCATGTTTGTCGAGCTGGCATAGAATTACTTTCTTCTTTTTTTTTTGTTTCTATATACATAGAAAAACATACTGACACAATTAATCTTCTTTCTCCTCCCGGCATGATCGTAATGTTAGTGCTTATGTTAAAAAAAAAAAGAAATAGCTGATGCCTTACTCATTTTATTCATAAAGAACCATTGTTTTCATATTAGCCAGTCAGAGAAGAAAAAAAAGAGAACGAAAGATTCGCAACGGATCATTCTTGTAACAGTTGGAATTTCTCAGGAGGATTGATTTTTTTCTTCTATAGTTTAGTGGTTCTTGCATGTATGCGTCGTTCTCTTTTTCTATTATTGCGTCCAAGTTTTTGATGCATAAAGAAGAATATATAAAATGTAAAAATTCTTATTTAGTTTTGACATGTCGTCAGCAACAGCTAACGGCATTCATCATCCTCAAACCAATGGTCATGATTCTCAACAAGATCAAACTAATTTTAATATTGATCAATTAACGACTGATTTTGATTTAGCTGGCCAAGATGAATGCAATTCATCAGCGCGTATGTTCGAACGAACACGTATTCAAGTCCTTGCTGATGAACGTGGTCATGTACAAAAGAAAACATTTACGAAATGGGTGAATTCACATTTAAGTCGTGTTGGTTGTCGAATCACTGATTTATATACTGACTTAGCTGATGGACGAATGTTAATTCGTTTATTAGAAATTTTAAGTGGCGAACGTCTACCTAAAGCAACACGTGGAAAAATGCGTATACATTGTTTAGAAAATGTCGATAAAGCAATTATGTTTTTACAAGAACAACATGTTCATTTAGAAAATATTGGGTATGTTAGTTTATGTTCAAAATGTAGAAATCCATTATATACTATTTACATCAAACGGAAACTTTGAATTTGTATAAAAATAAAAACACCAGTAGAAGCCATTAGTATATACATATATATATATATTTATGTGACAGAAGAGATTTCTGCTTCGTCAATAGATTATTTGTCTTAATCCGAAAGTTTGGTTCTAATTTTAAAATGCACATAAATTTACTGATAAGGTTTTTTTTAATTTCTAAACCTAAATTAACCATTTTGTTGGTAGCATTTAGATTACTAAGATACCATAATAAGTAACAATCATTGGTCAATATGTCATTTTCTAACAGAGTATTTTTTATGCTTACCTAAGGCACTCATGAAAAGAGAGAAAGAGTGTGAGGTGCTCTTTTCTCTTTTTTTTATTTGAGATGTGCTATATGAAGCTTTACTATTCAGAATTACACGAACAGAATCATATAAATCATTCATTTATGACAACTTTCTGTGTCACGAGAAGCACTTGAAACTTTTCCTTCATATATGCAAATAACTCACGTCTTACAACAAAGAACATTTTCAGAAGTTTTCTGACATGAATAACAGTTTGATAGTTTTCAATGCAAATGTTTCTAAATGTATTCGATCCATTGTATGATGATGAACTCCTACAAATTCAGTTTTAAAATCATTTGATCTCATGATTGAATTGTTAATATTGGAACCAAAATCTCAGATTGAAACAACGCACTATGAAAAAACACCCATTGTTCGTTCTTTTTTTTTCAAGAGATTAAACTACAACTATCTTATCTATTTTCGTTCCAAGTTGACTTGATGCTCATGAAGTAAGAATGCTAACTAAAAAGCTTTGAATTACAGATCAAGAACAATGATTGTTCAAAAGATTAACACGTAGCATGCTCGTCTGTTTTTCATTGTTTCTGGTTTATTCTTAACCTTAATCACAAAAAACTGAAAATTACACTGCCTATAGCACACACGTTAAACTAAAATGCTCATTTCCTCTGACCGAATTATAATAAGCTTAAAACATGATACTAATTCATTCATCATTATATTTCTTATACTTACTAAAGAAGCCCTGCGTATGTAATCTTTGGTAACAAATAACAAACGATATCTGATTTATTTTAATGATACTAGTCTTATTGCTATTCATTTCTAATTGATAACGTCGTTTTCGAACTATGTCCGATAGAATACAATAGGAATATGCAAACAATCGACGTTTTTGAAGTATAGTGAATGATTTTATTTTGCTTCTAGCGCTCATGATATTGTCGATGGTAATTCATCCTTAATTCTTGGTCTTATATGGACAATTATTCTTCGTTTTCAAATTCAAGATATAACTATCGAAGAATATGAATCAACCGAAACAAAATCAGCTAAAGATGCTCTTTTACTATGGTGTCAAATGAAAACAGCCGACTATCCAAATATCAATGTAAGAAACTTTACGACATCATGGAAAGATGGCCTTGCATTTTGTGGTTTAATACATAAACATCGTCCGGATCTCATACCACAATTTAAAACATTAACAAAAGATAATCCAAATCATAATCTACAATTAGCATTCGATACATGTGAAAAGCGTTTAGGTATAAGTAAATTACTTGATCCTGAAGATATTAATGTTGAATATGTCGATGAAAAATCAATTATAACATATATTGTAACATTGTATCATTATTTTTCAAAAATGAAAAATGATAGTGTACAAGGTCGACGTTTAGCTAAAGTTATTGGTTCAGCACTTGATTCTGAAAAGATGGCTCATGAATATGAACGTTTAGTGTCAGATCTATTAGCTTGGATTGAACAAACGATACGTACACTAAATGATCGACAATTTCCTAATTCACTTATGCGTGTACAAGAAAAACTCGTTGAATTCAATCGCTATCGTGTTATGGATAAACCAGCACGTTTTGCCGAAAAAGGAAATTTAGAAGTATTACTGTTTACATTGCAAAGTAAGGAACGTGCTAATCAACAAATACCATATCAACCACGTGAAGGAAAAATGATATCAGATATAAATCGTGCTTGGGAAAATCTTGAACGTGCTGAACATGAAAGAGAATTGGCTTTACGAGAAGAAATTCTTCGACAAGAACGTTTAGAACAATTAGCAACTAAATTTAATCGTAAGGCTGGTTTAAGAGAAAAATGGTTGACCGACAGTGAAAAACTTGTTGCAAGGTAAATCGATAAGTTTTATATGAGCATGTGTAATTGTTTTCTTTGGGAGTAGTTTTTGAAAATAGATTTATGAAAACAGATGAACATTGAAGAGAGAGAGAGAGAGACAATGGATTTGATTAAATTTGTGAATAGATAAATCATAATATCGGCCAGAATATTTCATGGGAGTCTCATGGGACATTGTGGACTCGAAAAAAGTCTATCCCATAGGATTTTTTTCACATTGAATTGAGAAGAGTCAAGGATATTCAATAAATGCTTTATTTTATTACAATAGATAAAGGTCGAAGACATAGAATTTCTATGATTATGTGTTTCGTCTTTGAGAAAATGTTGACAAGAAGGAGACAAAATCTAAAACAATCTAATATCTTTAAAATTGTAGGTTTTCCGAAGTCACTTGAAAAAACATCGTGCAGACTTCAGAATGTAAAATAAAGATTACAAAAACATAAGCTGTCATATTTACTCTAGAAGAACATCATTCATTAATCTTCATATTGCTAAAAGAACAAACAAACACACAGTATACAACTGACATATCTCAATTAATGTCTTATGCTCGAGATTGATCGATGTAATGTCAGCACTTCTTATAGACTGTTGTAAAAGTTAGTCATGAAAGAAACTGTGATAAATGTTCAACAATTAGCTTTGAATAATCTCAAAGGTTCTATATTATTCATAACCATTGTTTCCAATGGTCGATATGAATATTAAAGAATGATTATGCAATTGATGGTTGACATAGTAAGAACATACACTTTCAAAACAAACCCTATAAATAGAGGCGGGGGAAAATAGTTTTGTCGATATGGATCTTTCTAAATTGATATTGAATGTATTTAGTGATCAATTTGGTACTGATTTAACTTCAGTTGAAGCTGCATTCAAAAAACAAGAAGCTATTCAAACCGATATAGCTGCATTTGAAGAACGTCTTCAAAATATAATGGCCATAGCCAATGAACTTAAAACCGAAGACTATCATGATTATGCAACTATAGAAGCACGAAAAAAGAATGTTGAAATGCATTGGGAATATTTAGTTAGTTTAGTTACGAAACGTCGGCAATGTCTTGAACTAGCATATAATTTACAACGTGTTTTTCAAGTAAAAATTAAATTAGACGCAAAATTTTTGTTCTTTTTCATTTATTCTAATATGATTGCACTTTATTTATAATTTTAAGGAAATGCAATATATATTTGAATGGATAAACGATTTAAAATGGCGATTGAACTCTGATGATATTGAAAAATATGTCATGTCAGCTGATGATCTTCTACAGCGACATACATTGATTGAAGCCGATATATATATTATTGATGAACGTTTAAAACGTGCTATAACTGATGCTGATGAATATCTGAATCCAAAAGTTAATATTGATGGTTATCGGCCAGCAACACCCGAGGAAATTGAAATACGTATACATAATCTACAAAAAGCCTATGAAGAACTAATTGAACTAGCACGTAAACGTCGAGAATTACTTGAACAAGCTAAAGTTTTATCGAAATTTTACTCTGATGTTGGTGATGCTGAATTATGGATTGATGAAAAACAACAAACTATGACGTCACCGGATATGGGTCATGATGTTAATTCAACCGATAGTTTACTTTCAAAACATAAACTACTTGAAACAGATATGGCAACACGGTAATATTTGATTATATATTTTACAAGAAACATATCGATTAAAATTATCCAAGTCTTGGATAACTCATCTAAAAATGGACCCACAGAAAATAGAAAATCTGTTTTATTTCTGTCATACTCGACAGTCATCGTGAGAACAACAGAAATTAAGATCAGAGCTATATAATTTCTGAATTTGAACTCTACGTACGGACATCCATTCTGATGAGATTGAAGAAAAAATCACAGTAGAAAAATCTGCATATTTTACTGTTTCTTTTCATGCAACCTTGATAGCAGATGTCTATGCTTTCGAGAGATTGAAATTTTCTCAAATCGAACGAAATTCCAATCATTGGGAAATATTTTTGTTTCTCGGCTATCCCTCGTTTGATGTGTTATCCATCAGACAGACATGAAGGAAAATTCGAAAAACTAAAGCGTTCATCAAAATTGCATTATGTCAACGAGAAAAAAAGATATGGGCAGATGAATTGTTTATTTCGTTAAGATATTTCCATGAAATTTAAAGCTATGCTACGACTGTTTTTGAAAATTTCATTTTATTAATCCATAAAGTTAAGATGATTCGATCGATTTCTAAACGTGCTCAAAAAATCGAAATGCTAATCTCAACTAATAAACTATAGAAAGACATGGATGAATTTATGCAACTTATGTATCCAACTACTAGATTCATGTTATTTTATTTTCTCAACTAAAGAATTTATGCATGATTTACTAATTTATTTTCAGGTATAATCAATTAGAAAATTTAACCAATCATGGTGAATCTATGATAAAGCAAGGTCATTTTGCTGGAAAGAAAATCGATGAACGTCTAAATATGTTAAAATTGAAATGGGATAATTTAATTGAAATTTCATCGAATCGTGCGCAAAATTTAAATCAAACACATGATTATTATCAATTTTTTTCTGATGCTGATGATATTGATACATGGATGCTTGATATGTTAAAATTAGTGTCAAGTGAGGATATTGGTCGTGAGGAATTATCAGCTCAAACATTATTAAAAAAACATAAAGATACACAAGATTTATTAGATAATTATCAGAAAACAATTGAAGGTTTCAAACAGAATAGTCTTGAAACATTATCAACAGAAAAACAAACCCTACCAGATGTTCAACAACGTTTACAATCGATTGAACGACGTTATACAGAATTACTTGAACTATCTAAATTACGCAAACAAAAATTACATGATGCTATTGCCCTATTTCGTTTGCTAGCTGATGCTGATAATGTTGAAGCATGGATTGAAGAAAAGGAACGATTTCTAGCAACACTAGATCCGACACAAGTTAATGACATCGAAGAATTAGAAGTCATTAAACATCGTTTTGATGGTTTCGAACGTGATATGAATTCAACAGCATCAAAAGTTGCTATAGTTGGTCATCAAGCACGTACATTAGTACAAAACGATCATCCGAATTCACAAGAAATCTTAGATCGTATTAATAAATTAAATCATAATTGGGCGCAATTGAGACGTTTAGTTGATAAGAAACGTGAAGATTTAAGTTCAACATTTGGTGTGCAAACGTTTCATATCGAATGTAATGAAACTATATCATGGATTCAAGATAAGATTCGTATTGTTCAATCGACAGAAGATTTAGGTAAATATTCTAAGACGATCAATCATTTGTGTTCGAATCTACCTAAATGCATTTTATATCAATATTAAAATCAAATCGATTAAATATTTGAATAAAACTAACATAAAATGCGAAAATATTGGAAGTTAGTCACTGAACAACAATGATAGTTTATCTCAAATTTTGTTCAACAGAATACTTTCCTACATCTATGTATATTTTTATTATATGTATATATAAATACATTTTAGGCCGTGATCTCGGTGGTGTTATGACAATGCAACGTCGTTTAAGTGGCTTAGAACGTGATATGGCTGCCATACAATCTAAACTTGATCAATTAGAAAGTGAAGCTTCAACATTAGAAAAAGATCATCCTGATGAATCACATGAAATACGTAATAAAGTTGGACAAATAAATTCTGTTTGGTATGAATTAAAAGAAATTTTACGTCGTCGTGAGGAATCCATGGGTGAAGCAGCTGAACTACAAAAATTTCTACGTGATCTTGATCATTTTTCAGCATGGTTAACACGTACACAAACATTAGTTGCCAGTGAAGATATACCGAATACATTAAATGAAGCTGAGCAATTATTAAATCAACATCAAACAATAAAAGAAGAAATCGATCGTTATGGTCCTGATTATGCACAAATGAAAGAATATGGTCATCGTGTTATACGTGATGCTGATACAACGGATCCACAATATATATTTTTACGTGAACGTTTAAATGCACTTGATGATGGTTGGAATGAATTGGATCAAATGTGGCATCAAAAAAAGAATATGTTAACTGAAGCAATGCAGTATCAAATGTTTGTTCGAGATTCGAATCAAGCTGAGATCTTGTTAAATCATCAAGAAGCTTATCTAGCGCGAGAAAAAGAACAGCAACCGAAATCATTTGATGATGTTGAACTTTTACTTAAAAAACATGAAGATTTTGTTACAACAATGACCGCCAACGAAGATAAAATTCAAGGTGTCTGTTCATTTGCTCAACGATTATGTCAAGAAAATCATTATCTAGGTAAATAGCAAAACCATAGTAATTCTATTTTAAAAATTCGAAGATCAACTTGATATTTACCCGACCACGGAAACGAGAAATTGCCGGAATGAGCACCGAAATAAACAAAGAATGAAAAAAAAAAAAGAAAAAATTACCGGAATCGCGGAACTCAAGGTTATGGGAAGTTATGAATTAGAACATAATTGAAAAGAAATCATTTTTTCATGATTGAAATCACTAGAAAAAATGTTATTGTAAGCAAAAAAAGAAAAGAGACTATTATACGAAATCGAAATCAGAAAAAGTTTCCTTATTTTGTCTTGTGACCGATTCTTACATCTATGACCAAGGCTTCTAATAGCGGCACATCTTTTATCTTCAACATGTCATATAATCGTCTCTTGTGCATGTTGTAACTTTGCCAATCAATCAATAGTATAGATAAAGTTTATTCTGACACTATCGTTAACATAAAGGATAATTAGCACGATGATGTAATAACTTCGGTTATCTATATTCATAACGAGTGGAATGAACTGTATGCGTCATGGAGGAAGCCGTTCGATCATCCGTAATGAACTGATATCACTCTCGTACAAAGAACAGAATTCAAGTGCAATTGATTCTATTTTTTTCTTTAATCAATAAAATATTCTTTCAAACTTCTAAAAACTATTAGAAATATGTTTTTAAAAACAAAGCGTTTTGCTCAAAAAAATTAAAATAAAACTAAACTGTTTTTATTTCTTCAAAACGCAGTTCAAACTAGACGAATGATTCTTACTTATTTGTGTATTTAGGCGATCGTATTCTGTCACGTGCTTCAGTTATCAATGATCGTTATGTTGCTAATCGTCAAACAGCACTTGAAATGCAAGATAAACTTCATGAATCTCTTAAATACTTTCAATTCGTTCAAGATTGCGATGATCTTAAAGAATGGCTTGATATGAAAACGTTACAAGCTCAAGATGATACCTATCGTGATACAGCAAATATTCATACGAAATATCTTCGTCATCAAGCATTTCAAGCTGAAATAACATCGAATAAAGAACGCCTATTAGCTTTGAAACGTCATGCTGAACAATTGAGAGATGAGCATCCACAACAAATCGATTTCAATTTAATTGATCAACGTATAAATGAATTAGATGATCAATGGTTGAAATTAGAAGAAATAACACGTGAGAAAGGTGAACGTCTATTTGATGCAAATCGTTCGAAACTATTTCAGCAATCAATAACAAATCTCGATGAATTCATGCTTAATATTGAAAAGCATCTCTATGCTGGCGAGCCTACACCAACTGATTTAACCGACGGAGAAATATTAACAGCAACAACTGCAACAGCACCACCAACAACAACAAGTCTTGAACCATTAGAAAATAATTTAACGGCAACAAATCTTTTACTACTTAAACAAACAACTATCGAAGAAGAATTACTAAAACGCCAACAACAAGTCGATGAATTACGTATACAAGCTGAAAAGTTAAAACAAATAGAGCCTGAAAAATCCGAAGAAATCGATACAAAACGTTTACAAGTCGAAGAAAAATTTTCGAAACTTTTACAACCATTAGAACAGAAAAAATTACGTTTAGAACAACAAAAACATTTACATCAATATTTACGTGATATTGAAGATGAACAAATATGGTTAAGTGAAAAACGTCACCTATTACAAACATATGCTGATTTAATATTTAATAATAAACAACAAACATTAATGAATATACAATTATTGAAACGTAAAAATGAATCATTATTAAAAGAAATCGAAAATCATGAACAACGTTTATTAGAACATCTACATAAAGAATGTGACCGTATAAGTCAAGATTATCCAACACGTTCAAATGAATTTCACGAACGTTTACAACAATTATCAGATAACTATGCTGAATTGAAAGAAACAATAAAACAACGTCGTGAACATATTGAATTATTAGAAAATATCTATCAATATTATTATGATTTAAGTGAAGCTGAAGCATGGTTAGGTGAACAAGAATTATATATGATGAGTGAAGAACGAGGTAAAGATGAACTATCAACACAGACATTCATACGTAAACAACAAACAATGGAACAAACAATTGAAAATTATAGTGATATTCTTCGTGAATTAGGTGATAAAGCAAAAAATTTAATACAAGATATTGAACAATCAAATTTATCACGTGATTTAATAAATGAACATCATGATTTAATTAATAAACGACAAACACAATTAGATAAATTATATGCTAGTTTGAAAGATTTATCTGTTGAACGACGACAACGTTTAGATGAAACATTGAAACTTTATCGTTTACATAGAGAAATCGATGATCTTGAACAATGGATATCGGATAGAGAATTAATTGCCGGATCACATGAACTCGGTCAAGATTTTGAACATGTATCAATGTTACTTGAACGTTTTGCTGCATTTGCCCATGAAACCGAACAAATCGGTAATGAACGTTTACAACATGCCAATGAAATGATCGATCTCCTAATTGCCAATGGACATGTTGATTCAGCACAAATAGCTGAATTAAAAGATACATTGAATGAATCATATCAAGATCTATTGGAAATGATTGAAACACGTTTACAATCATTAAAAGCATCATGGGAACTACATAAATTTTTTCATGACTGTAAAGAAATATTATTAGCTATGCAAGAACGTAAAAATGCTATACCAGATGAAATTGGTCGTGATCAACAGAGTGTACAACAACTATTACGTAAACATCAACAATTCGAAACTGAATTAGTTCTATTAGCTCAAGATATACAACGTATACAACAAGAATCAAAACGTTTGAATGGACGTTATGCTGGAGAGAAAGAAACTGAAATTAAACAAAAAGAAATTGACGTTTTAACACAATGGAAATCACTGCAACAATTTGTTGATCAACGAAAACGTTTATTGAATGATTATGAAGATTTACATAGATTCTTTAATTTAACTAGAGATTTAAATATGTGGATGGATGGCATGATAAGACAAATGAACAATAGTTTAAAACCACGTGACGTTAGCGGTGTTGACTTATTGATGAATAATCATCAAAGTTTAAAAGCTGAAATCGATGCTCGACAAGAAAATTTTACTATGTGCATTAATTTAGGTACGTAGTGGTTTTTGTGATAGAATTTTTCGAGTTCTTTTCTCACTCACACATTGATCGACTCACTCATATGAAATGAATATTAGTCATTCTTCATTGAATGAATCAAACTAGTGAATAAACATAGAACAAACGAGATTCTACTATTTCGTATTGTTCATTGTATAGGATTTTCGTTTCTTATCCGGAACCTTACTCGATAGAATGATGTTGTAAAATTTATAATGCCTAACAATCTAGACATCGGCTGTTCTCATTTACGATACTAATTTCTGCAATCGACTATATAGATTTATTTCGCTTGAAAATCTAATTAATACTCTGATTATGTCAGAGATTTCTAGCATCTTCATTTCACATGAATGAAATATTTCTAATTGTATACAATATAGCTTCAATCATCTGATCATAGATACGTATGTAACATTCACACACGCCGAACTAGTAATACTCATTGATAATCTTTATAAAGTATCGAACAAATCATAATCAAGATCTAATTGTTTATGGAACTACTTGCTTGTTTGTACGAAAAAATTTATTTTTTTTAGTCACCTTAGCTGAGTTTATGAACTATATCATAATTGTTAGTATTCAGATGGTAATGAAAATCTATCTCATTGAAATTCAAGTAAATTATGTTTTATTTCAATTTGAAACTAACTTCCATGAAAACAGAAGGGGGAGAGGAGGCAGTAGTGGGTATGACAGCTTTCTAAAATGAAAGGAATATTCGAAAACAGTTAATACATTAATCACTGGGAACATTACTAAATCTGATCATTCATTTTTGTACTTTTTTCTTCATAGGCAAAGATTTAATTAATCGTCGTCACGCTCGTTCATCTGAAGTAAAAGAGAAATGTGTACAATTATCCATGTTACGTGATCGTCTTGATGACACATGGCATGAACGTTGGGAATATTTACAAGTCATATTAGGAGTTTATCAATTTGCTCGTGATGCTGCTATAGCTGAAACATGGTTAATTGCTCAAGAATCCTATTTAGCTAATGAAGAACTTGGTGAAACATTAGATCAAGTTGAAAATTTGATAAAACGTCATGAACAATTTGAAAAGTCATTGATGGCTCAAGAAGATCGTTTTAATGCCCTACGTAATTTAACAACATTAGAAAAGAAACGACAAATGCCACCAATTGAACCACGACAAAGTCGGCTACCAATCTATCTAGAAGAATTCAAAACATGGGAAGAACGTGATGCTGAACGACCTTCAGCATCACCGGAAAAATCTTCGAAAATAAGATCTTCCATAACAGAAGAAAAAACTGTAACAGATAGTAGTGGTCGTCCAACAACATTGCCAGGCAAACAACGTTCTAGTCAAGAATATGAATCAGCCAGTAGTAAACAACGACGATCCGATTCAGCAACACGTCTACCAACAATAAAAGAAGGTTTCCTATCACGTAAACATGAATGGGAAGGACATGAACGTAAAGCCACACATCGTGCATGGGAAAAATTCTATTGTGCATTAACAAGTAATCGTTTATCTTTTTACAAAGATCCAAAACATTTGAAAACAGGTCGAACAGCTAGTGATGATCTTAATTTTGATTCTTCAACTAATGTTTCGCAAGCTACAGATTATCGTAAAAAACCAAATGTATTTCGTTTAAAACTTGTCGGTGGTAATGAATATTTATTTCATGCTAAAGATGATAATGAAATGAATGAATGGATTACACACATCAATAATTCTATATCTTCCTTAACAACACTACCTACGCTAACTACAATCTCAGCAGCAACAACAACACAAATGCCATCCATTGCATTAACATCACCACCAACTGGCATTACATCATCGTCATCATCAACAAGTTCGCCTAAACATCAACAGCAACAGCAACCAATTATGACAACAAGTTCATCAGGTAACAATCACAAAAAAGATCTCTTATTTTTTTTGATTCGATTTCTATAGTTCAATCGAAATTTTCATCAGTAATATTGCCGTAGAAAAACGTGCATAATACCTAGATCATTCTCTGAAATCTTTTGAGATACTTCTATTGTAGTTTAATGATCGAGAAATTTACTATACAACAGAACGAAATGATCAATTACTAGTTTCTGTACTACATTGGATCTAGCTAAGCTCAACTAGTTGAATTATTCAAGCATTAATAGCGGAGTCGAAAGTTTAGTTCTTTTCTTTTTCAAAATTAGAATATCTTGAATTTATTTGTGTCCACATTTTAAGTTCGACACTTCGTATCAATTTTACTGAATTGTCATCATTTCTATAATTTTAATTTAGGTGCCGAAATCGCGCAAGGAGCAGCAGCTACTGAACAAAAATCTCGAACATTACCGTTACAATCAAGTACATCAGTTGAATCAGCTTCAGCTCAACAAGCAACAAGTGGAAAGAAAAAATCAGGTGGATTTTTTTCCATGAAAAGAAAATGAATAGAGAATGATTTTTGAATTAACAAAACAAAATAAACAAAGAAATGCATATATATACATACTTATTATTCTTCAAACAGAAACAAAAGAACAATTATCAATCTTATTCGAGATCGACAAATAACATAATATTAGATCATATATCTATCCTAGTCAATTCTGAGATCTCTCGTTCTATGAGATGATTTTTTATCGAAATATTAGACGCTTCATTTCTTCCATGAGTTACCATCATAATAACTATGTTGCTGTGCTCAGATTTGTTTTTCTTTGCTTATATGTTTTTTCTCCATTTTTTCTTGCGCTTACATACATACATACATATATATAAATAAATAAATATATATATATACATATACATATTGGATTTTACATAGCTCTTCTTTAACCCCTACTTATTTCTCAGTAGATTTGAAACATTAAAAAAAGTTAAGTTAAGAACAAAATCAGGCAATCGTTTTTTCTTTCTTTTTTCTTTTCGTACTGTTGTTGTTGGTTTGTTGTTGTGTGTGCTGTTCAATGGTGATTTTGGTCTATCTTACGTTCGTTTTTTTTTACATTATTTTTGTTTCTTCAATCTCTTTCTTTCTCTCTTTAATGCTCATGTATGGGTGTATTCGTTGTTTCGCTTTTTGCGTTTGTCTCTGTCTTTTCTCATTTTTGCTGAAATTACATCATCATTACTTTCTAATTAAGAAAAAAAAACGCATAAAAATATTTCAATCTTTAATTTACTTCAATATGGAAAAGAAGATAATGTATATTCTCTGTCATAATCGATTTCTTTCATAGGATTCTATTTGTTTTCGATTGAGACTATTTTCTATTGGCAATCATTCAACAGCATTGATGTTGCTTAAACAATCGATCATTAGGACACAAGTTTTTGTTAGAATTACAAGGAGTTATTTGAATGTGGAAATATAAAATGTATTATTCATTGTCGACGACATAAAAAGTGGATACTATATGTCGATGAAATTTCACAATAGCGTTGTTATTGTCTGTGTGCAAAGATGAAGATTAATTAACAAATGAATGATTTTTCTTAGAAGAATTGAAATGCACTTAGAGATCTGCAAGGATAATTATTTTGATCTTGAATAGCTATCAGATCTTTCATGTGGAATTCGTTTAATTTTCATGTTTGATTTTCAATGTGCAACACATCTCGATTCTTTTCGTTGCGATCTCATCTAGAAAGGATGCGGCGAGGAAAACTTCCTTATTTTTAAGTTATATATCGTCAATATGGAACGATGTGAAAAAAACTCGCAGAATATTTCTTGATCGATTATTTATTACAATAGAGCATAGCGCGTGAAAATCATATTATTTTGCGCGTTTGTATCGTAAACAGAATGACTAGAGAAAAAAAATTCTCATGTGACTCACTGGGAATGAATCAAAAAATGATCTGAATTCCCATGGAAAGTATTATTCTCACATTTCAAAGGAACGAGTCATGAAGAGTCATTTTGCCAGTGAAAAGATTCTGTTTGTTATAGCATATGTTAATAGGAGAGCAATCGATTTGGGTAAGTAAATAGAGGAAAAATAGAAAGTACAATTTTATGCAACTCATATATTTATTTCATAAACCAATGAAAATATGTATTATATTTCATCGTAAATTCGACGTGCTATTTGTCAATCGTCCCTATTCAATACTTTTGTACTTCAATAAAGATATTTTCCATGAATGCATCCAAAATGATCCGATCGAGAGCAAAAAGTTTAGATAGTACTACTGACAAGAAGAAATCCATTCTATTGTGCAACAAAAACATATGAAGGTTGTTTTCTATCAACTAACATACAAAGTATTAAAGGCACATTATACTTTCGATCAATATTATTATTCCATCATTTATCATAAGAAAATAATGCAGATATGTATCGATATGTCCAGATGTATTTAGACAGCTATCGACAAATCGTACTTCACACTGCATACGAAAAAAGATTAATCTCTATTTTCTTCTTTTCACCCATCGTCAAGATAGATAATCGAAAATCATTTAGACCACGCGACATACTTTTATGTCTAGTATCTAGCGTAAGATTTTTATGGAAAAAAAAAACGCTCATAGCTTTCTGTTAAATATCTTCATTTACTCATCATATTAACATAACTATCAAGGTTTGATCATGTTTTAATTTCAAACCATCAACTAATCGATATTCAATTAATAATTTCTAAGAAATAATTCGACGTATTATTCTCTTAAGTGTACAATAAATTATTTTCCTCTGCGTAACATTCATATGAATAGAAATCATCACTGCAAAAAAACAAGTGCAAGGTCTAATCATTTGCATTCAGTATAAATATGATTCAATTAAGTTTATGTTCTGTAACAAAATAAATCATTTATTATTCCAAACACGAGACATTTTAAACGCATCCATAAAAATAAGCGAAACAAGACAAGAAACATTTGACAAGCAAAATCATGTAGACACAACGAATGATAAAGATCGACATCTAAATCCTACTAGCGACATCAATAAAAGAGGCCGGTCTAAGAAAACACGATGATTCGACAAAATTCATCGCCCGATTATTATTTATTATCTATTATTTGATGTCTCTCTCTGTAACAATCTGGCGACATACGATTCATACACGTTAAATATTTAGTTTTTGTTTTCTATATTTATTTTTTGTTTTCTTTTTGCTTTCTAGTATTTATTATTTTCTCCTCATCAATATCGAATTAAAAAAAAAACAGAACCTATTCGAAATAATCACACGAATAATAAATTTCAATGACTATTCACCTTTATGATTTTGAATGGAATATGTGCCGTTAGTGAATGAAGATGACGAAGCAAATGAATGTTTATCTTCAGATGAATTCGAATTGAAGCCTAAAAATATTCTAAAACTAAATATCGAATCGAAAACAAGAATTAAAATACATACAAAAATGGGTATATCATGTTCATCGATTTTATCTATATGTCGCAATAAAGCACATAAAACACAACCGCGTAATATTATGATCAGTCGACGGGATCTCAATTCCATTTGGTATCCAAAAAATGTCATTCGAAATCAGAAATATAATGTTTTAACGTTCATTCCACTTGTTCTATTTGAGCAATTTCGTTTTTTTCTTAATCTTTATTTTCTTGTTATGGCATGTACACAATTTATTCCTATGTTCCGTGTTGGTTATCTCTATACATATTGGGGTCCATTAGCTTTTGTTCTATTTGTAACTATGTTACGTGAAGCCTATGATGATATTAAGCGTGCATATCGAGATAAAGAACTTAATTCACAAACGTATACATTGTTATGTGCTAATGGACGAAGAAAAAAAGTTCCCAGTTCACAATTACAAGTATCAGATGTAATCGTCATACAAAAAAATCAACGTGTACCAGCCGATGTTGTACTTTTACAAACATCTGATAAATCAGGTAAATTATACATGAAGATTTATTGATTGAAGAAGTCTATTAGAATATCTCTCAAGTCGATCACTTAAAACATCTATTTTGTTACTGCTATGCGAAGCACTTGAGAAGACAGTAGTTCTTCGTCAATTAAAATCATCACAATGTGCTTCTTCTTTTTGTTTTTGTAATACAGAAAAACGGATTCAACATCAATACGAGAACGGAAGTGACTGATTGTCATATGAACAATTGAGAATATATGTTATTTTTATATTCTTTTGATAATTGAATTTCGATAATGGATCTTTACTACGATATAAAAATTAGAGTTAATAGAACAGAATTTTTCCTTTGATATGACTAGAGAATATGTCAAAGTTTCCTCACTTTCATTTACTATATTCATACGAAGAAACAAATAAATAAAACAAAATTCTATTAACTATCATTTGTTTAGGTACTTGCTTTATTCGTACTGATCAATTAGATGGTGAAACTGATTGGAAATTACGTATAGCTGCTCCTATGACCCAATCCCTTGAAGACATATCTGCTCTAATCTCTGAAACAAGTGCTACGGCTAAAATTCATGCTGAACCTCCTAGTTTGAGTATCCATGAATTCAACGGTATTATATCATGGAAACAAGATGAACCATTATCAGTCGAAAATGTTCTATGGTCTGGTACTGTTGTTGCCACGGGTGAAGTTGTATGTTGTGTTGTATATACTGGATCTGACACTCGTATGGTTATGAATACAAGTAAACCTCGTTCAAAAGTTGGTCAATTAGATATTGAAATAAATACGTTAACAAAATTATTATTTGCTGCACTTGTTCTTCTATCCATGGTTATGCTTATACTAAAAGGTTTTCGTGGGCCATGGTATAGATATCTAGTACGATTTTTTCTTTTATTCTCGTACATGATACCAATAAGTCTTCGTGTTAATCTCGATATGGGTAAAACAGTTTATGCATGGTTTATACAACGCGATAAAAATATTCCTGGTACTGTCGTACGTACAAGTACAATTCCGGAAGAACTAGGACGTATTGGTTATCTATTATCGGATAAAACAGGAACATTAACACAAAATCTAATGATATTTAAACGCATACATTTGGGTACAGTATCATATACGAATGAAAATCAAGTTGAAATATCGAATTTACTCAAACAACAATTTAAAACCACAACAGCAACAACACCTATACATGATAATCAACAATCGATTGCATCGGTATTAGCATCTAGTAAAACGCGTAGTGTTGTGAAAAAAACCGAAGCCACTAAAGTTCCGGAAGCTGTAAAAGCGTTGGCTTTATGTCATAATGTAACACCGGTATTTGAAGAGAAAACATCAACACCACTAGATACGTCAGCTCGATCAGTGGAAGAGAAAAATTCAAATCCAATGATGACAGCGCGAACATCAATATTAAGACGAAGTGGTGATATTAGTTCATTACCAGATACTCCATTAACAGGTGCAACATCATTGAATACTACCGATGGATCTGATCTAACACAATTGTTACCACCTACAGGTTAGTTCATATGATATTGCTTCATGGAGAATACTTTTTTCCTTTGAAAAAAATAGTTGAAAGTAGGATGATTAGTTTTGTTACTTTTAAATCGTTTCTAATATTTACCGTATTTTAGAAACGTCAAAAGGTGGACTATTAATCGTAGCTATAATTTAGTTTTAGTTCAGCTTTCAAAGATTCATTATCGACATGCTTAATAAGCTATGACTTCAATCAAATGAATAAAAAAAAACAGAACTTTTTCCGTTGTCCAATGACGGAAGTAAATACTTTGATTTGCATGTTGAAACAAGACTTGAAAGACTGCTTCCGCATAATACTAATTGACAACGAACAGATAGCAGCTGACATATGTCTTTATTAACTGTTCGATTTAATTCAGTTACATACTGAATTTCTTTTATTGCACATTTTTCGACGAATAAATCAAACTTGATTAATGAATACATAATATTCTTCTTGTTTTTCTCTCATAGATGTAACATATCAAGCATCAAGTCCCGATGAAATAGCTCTCGTCGAATGGACAGAACAGGTTGGTTTAACTCTTGTTCATCGTGATTTACAATCCATGACATTACAATTGAATTCAACTCAACAGTTGTTTCATTATCAAATTTTACAAATGTTTCCATTTACATCGGAAACCAAACGCATGGGAATTATTATTCGCGATGAACAAACGAATGAAATCATATTCTATCAAAAAGGTGCTGATGTTGTGATGCAATCAATTGTTCAATATAATGATTGGTTACAAGAAGAATGTTCAAATATGGCTCGCGAAGGCTTACGAACATTAGTCGTTGCAAAGAAACATTTAACTGTTGATCAATATCATGAATTCGAACAACGTTTAATGAAAGCACGATTACAAACTATTGATCGTAATCGTCGTGTTAATGAAGTTATAGAAACATTAGAACGTGATATGGAATTATTATGTGTAACTGGTGTTGAAGATAAATTACAAGAGAATGTTCGACAAACATTAGAAATTTTACGTAATGCTGGAATTAAAGTATGGATGTTAACTGGGGATAAATTAGAAACGGCAACATGTATTGCGAAGAGTTCGAAATTAATTGGACGTGATCATGATATATATACATTTAAACAAATTACGACACGTGAAGAATGTTTATTAGAATTGAATATGTTTAGAAGAAAAGCAGATGCTTGTTTAATAATAACAGGTGACACATTACAAATATGCTTATCATTTTACGAACGTGATCTTATGGAATTAATAATTCAATGTCCAGCAGTTGTTGTTTGTCGATGTTCACCAACACAAAAAGCTAATGTTGTTGACCTATTGAAAAAATATGGTAATCAGCGTGTTCGCGTTTGTGCAATAGGTGACGGAGGAAACGATGTTAGTATGATACAAAGTGCCGATGTTGGTGTTGGTATCGTAGGAAAAGAAGGTATGCATATATATATATATTTCTAAGTATCTTTTGATATGCAAAACAAAGTAAATTATCTATGAATCGTGTGCTTCTTTTTGTCGTTTCAGGTAAACAAGCATCATTAGCAGCTGACTTTTCCATAAATCAATTTTCATATTTATCCCGTTTATTACTTGTCCATGGTCGTAATAGTTACAAACGTTCAGCAGCGTTATCCCAATTTGTTATGCATCGTGGTTTAATTATTAGTGTTATGCAAGCAATATTTTCATCGATATTTTATTTTGCTTCTATATCACTTTATCAAGGATTTCTACTAGTCGGCTACGGTACGGTCTATACAATGTTTCCAGTTTTTTCACTTGTATTAGATAAAGATGTACGATCAGAAATAGCATTATTATATCCGGAGTTATATAAAGAATTATCTAAAGGCAGAAGTTTATCGTTTAAAACATTTTTTCTCTGGGTTTTTATTTCAATATATCAAGGTGGAGCGATTATGTATGGATCATTTCTTTTATTTGATGATGATTTTATTCATGTTGTTTCGATTACATTTACTTCATTAATTTTAACTGAATTACTTATGGTTGCACTAACGGTATGTACAGAGAATAAATTGTTATTACATGAAAATGTCGTTAATGAAAATCTTACTAGTAGTAAAATAACTACAAGAACATTGTTCATTCTGTATTTTATTCGTTTCTTAACGAAAGAAATATTTTCTCGTTCAATATTTATCAGAGAAAAGTACATATTAGTACGTCTCAAGAAAATTTAAAAAAACATCATAGGCATTCGTAGAACTCTTGTTGAAGAACAATGAACCAAATGGATAAAATTTGAGTCCTTTGAATACTTTATGACGTATAACATGATTGCTAGTGAAGTGTAAATTTTATGGTAAAGAAAAATAAAGTAGACGACTGTCATAGCTTGTGACAAACTCTTTTAATCTCTATTGATCTATAGGGATTAACATTATCTGTCATTTTTTTTCTATTTCGACATGCAAATGAACGTTTTATCATTAGTTATTACTTTTTTTTGACAGACAAATGTTAAGAAAAAATTAAAAGACGGGAAAAGCATACTATTAAAACCTTCTTACTTATCATCAAAACAATACTCTAGGGATAAGTCTAAAAGAATTTCCTCTTATTTCGTTGTAGCACTGTTTTCTTACTAGTACATCCAAACCTTGAATCTATAGAATAGTCCAGGAGGACATCACCACCCACGTTAATAATGCATTCTTGATCACATAAAGATATTTACAAAAAATTCTCGAAACCTCCTAGTGCTAATATATACTATTTTTCTCCTGGTCCTACAGACTTCATCTTGCGAAGGAAATTAAAGCTAAACGATTATTGATTACATGTAGATGTTTTCTAGTGAGATCAAGAAGCACGAAGAAAAATAATATATATATCCGACCTAAGAATCTTGAAAAGTCGATATTATCTGTTTCTCGAGGGTAATAGATTTATTTTTTTTCTTCCTGCGTGATGTTTAATTGCCTAAGCTAGAAATTCTTTTTCCTAATAATATAAAAGCAATTATTACTATTTCCTGACATGTTAATGAGAGTGGATGCTTATATTGATGATACATCGAAGCTCAAGGTTATATAAATATATATAGTCTAAAGGATGGTGTCGTATCATCTGAAGACCTGAAGCAATATGATGATGATGATGATGATGGGCGACTATTCTTCATCGAGAATCTGTTTGCAGTTCATCGACAAGAATATGTTTCTTTTACTTCAAAATAGATTCGAACATGGCATCCATTGATGATACTGGCACAATTACTAAGTCTTGCTTGTTATGTTCTTTCATTAATTGTTCTTAAATCCCATTTTGATCCTGAATTTCTTCAATCATGGGATTTTATATGGCGTGTACTACTTGTTACATTAATATCATGTTTACCACTTTATATATTAAAATTTGTTCAAGTGAAATGTAAACCACCCATACAACAAAAGCTTATGCAATACGCCACATTAAAATAAATGAATGAATAAACGATCGATTCATCGATAATGTCTTTTTTCGTTTGTTTTTTCTTTTGCTTGTTTGTTTGTTTTACTTTCTTTCTTTCTTTCTTTTTTTCTTTTTCATGAGGGATGTGTCGAATTTGTGCGACAGTATTTATTCATTTTCTTTTGCGCTTTATCCCGTCTACTGAAAAAAGCATGTGTGTTACAGTGAAGATAATATAAATATAAATATAAATATATATATATAATGAAGGAGAAGGTTACAGAAAAAAAGAAATTTATATCGATCAATCTATTGTTATTTCGTATATTCCAGATAAATGGATGACATATCGCCATTTGATTATATTTCATCTATTTCAGTAATAATTATTTGTTTAACATTTTCAATAGCTTATGTATTGGGTTTATATCTTTTATCTCCATCGTCGCGTCGCTATGAACGTAATCATCCACATGTGATTAGTAGAAGATTTTTTGCAGTTTTTATTGTTTGTTCATTAATTTATATATTTTTAAATTCTTCCTGTAATACAAATATAAGTATAAATACATGGCTAGGTTTTCGAACAAATGTATCATCCATATGGATACTATTATTCTATCCAACTCTACTAACTTTAATGTTATATTTTGGTCCTATTATACAATGGATTGATCAGTTTGATTGGAATTATTATAGGCATAATTGGCAGCACTGTTTCACATGTCAAAATAAGAACGATCAACTTATATTCATACGCAATTATCTTGTTGCACCATTTACAGAAGGTACATATTAAATGAATAAAAACAAATTTAAGATACATAATACTATCCTGTGATAATAGCATTCGATGAGTGCACTTGTCTATATATTTGTAATACTAGAAACAGGAAAATTTGTCAAAATATTGTCTACCGAACATCTCTTGTTCGTTTTACTCCACTAGAATGTATATCAATGATTCTAATTTATTTCTATCCGATACAATCAGATCATTGAATTGTTTCAAAATCATCATAGTAGGAGCTCCGAGAAACTTGCTCAATATATTCTTCGTATATACGACGAATTAACCATCTCTTTCGTGGATATCCCGTATCCCTATGAAATATGATCATGATGTTAACAATAGCATTTTTTGGAATATAGTCATCGTTAGTATTGTTATTCAATCAAATAAGAACCCGAAGTGTTAAGACATTAGATTTTCCTGTCGAAATATGGTGCTCTCATTTATACGAATATGCCAGATATGCCATTCTATTTAGAAATATTTCTTTCTCAACTCTTTGAAACATTGTATATTGGATACGATTTGTTCGATCTACTTTGTTCATGTTTGTTTCTTTTTTTCACATAGAATTTGTATTCCGTTCATCGATCTTATGCTTACTCTATTCTCATGTGTCGTTATTGTCGGCAATATTTGTTTCTCCATTATTTTTTGGTCTTGCACATTTTCATCATATGCTTGAACATTTTAAGCAAAATAATCATGAAAAGAAAAATCGATTATCATCAATGACAATTATACTCATTCATCTTTTTCAATTTTCTTATACATACATATTTGGTGTATATTCATCGTTTCTTTTCATTCGTACAGGTCATTTTGTACCCTCGTTTATAATACATACGTTATGCAACAGTCTTGGTATACCAGATTTTATCAATCTAATCGATATGAATGATGGGAAAAGAAACCGAAAATTAGTATACATGATTTGTTACATTCTAGGTCTATGCTTGTTTTCAACAAATTTATATTCTCTTACTCAAAGAAAATTTTATTATTCAAATGATAATAGTACTATTATCTATAGATATTGGTCTAGTTAAGCTGTGATGTTGACGTCATGCTCAAAATTATAAGCAAACAACAGACAAACTAATGAATATTAGAGAAATACGAATTATTTGTTTTTTTTAACAATTGTTATTATGTTCTTTGTTACTTCAAATCTTGTTTTGTGCATGCCAGATGCTTTGCCATCTATCGTTCGTTGTGTACGGCTTGATGTGATTTTTGTAACTCTATGACAAGAAAATATCGATGGAAGCCAATATTCTTGAATCTTGTTCTGTCAAAATGAAAACAATAATCACATAGTTATTCTTGTATTGTGACGATTTGTTTGCGTGTTTAGTTTTAATTAATAAAAGAGAATCTTGAGATATTCATTTAATATTATTAGAATTTTAAATGATCTGACAAACAAAAATAACGCTCTTATTTTTCGACAAAACCTATGTTCGACAAGTAGGAATTTTATTCAATTATTTATAATTCCATGATCAACGTAGTATTACTATTATAAAATATAATAAGAATAATTTAAAGTGTTCGAAGAAAAATAAAAATGAATCCATTCAAGAACCTAAGGCAATCGTTCTTAACAAAAGTTTTGATCAAGTTATCATTTGCTCTATGCTTGTTTCCTATTGGTTTACTTTGATCTGGTAATTTGAGGTATGTATGTACATAAAAAAAAATAGAAATCATCGATTCGAAAGCAACACTACGGCTAATAATAAGAGCATCCGTCAAAATAATAAATGAAAGATAACGATTCGAAAGATCACATCTAGAACATAATTGCTATTATAACCTTTGCCAATCCTGGAGCAATCATTGACGAAATACTCTGATGTTTTTTCCAGTATTAAAGAAATTTGAAGAAAAGATCAAGAAGCAATAAAATACTTGAGGATATACTTCATTGACTTAGAATAGTAATTATATTTTGAGACTTGAGTTCCCATGCGTAATAAATTGTGACATCAGCTGTTGCATTAGTAATCGCTAAAAGCTTGTTAAATGAGTAATAGAATAGATAGGAATAGTAACTGGAAAAGAATTTATATAACCTAGAATAACATAAACAAAATATTTTTTTAAATATCAGTGAATATGAACTAATGAATGTTAAAATCTTTCTAGACAAAAAAAGAAATATTCAAGAAAAACAAAACGAATACAAGAATTTTTATTTTTAAAGTTGTCAAGATATTTATTTTTCGGAACATTGATTGGCTACTCATTGACATTTAGCTTGGTTGCTTTATTATTCTTTTATTCACATTTTATTTTAAAAACAAATCTTTCGGTTTTTGTTCTTCTTTTTTTTGTATACTCACTTTATAAATAACTACACGTTTTTGTTGGACATTGGAAGAATTGTGTAATACTTCATTTACATTCTTTTTTTTCCTTTGTAGTCATCATTCGAATCATAATAAAGTCACTGACCCTCCAATGCCACTATTTGTAACAATCATATTTCTGAATTCTATGTAGAATAGGTGACAACATAGTATGACCTTTCAACAATTTTCTCTTTTGTTTTAAAACATGCAATGAATTTTATCGCACATAAATATTTGAACGTAGTCAAGGATGAATTTTTGTCACGATTCAAAATCATTTTTAGTTACAGTTGATTGATACTTGCCGTGATTCAAAGTATTTTGTTTGAATACCTATTCTAGCTGCATCATTCATATGCATTTATATTAAATGACTGCGAGTTGTTCAGCACCTTCGTTTTTGATTGCTCCATCTATATCAATGTTGCTGAATACATGTTTTATTTTTCTAATAATCTCTACTGATTCTCGTTTTCTAATGTAATTACTGCTCATGGTTGATATTAGCTTTATATATATAGTGAATATAGTTTTCAACCGATAAACTAAAATATCAATGTAGTCTATTCAAATTAATGTATATCTATGACCACTGTTATTGAATAGTACTCGATCTTCCACATGTTAATGGTTGTACTGATAAATAAAAGTTTCTTCAGAACGATATAGAAATTTTTAAAAAAATCCGCCATATGTGCGTTGACATGAAAATAATAATTATATTAAGTTCTAAATGAATACTGATCATATAATGGTATAAGAAAGAATAATTAACAGAGAGAACAGTTTCATAATAAATTGTCGAAAAAATATTTACTACAGTATGCTTCTAAATAGAAGATTCATATTATAAGTCTGTCTCTTGATTAATTATATATTTATGAACTTGTTTGTTAAAATGTTGAATGCGGTTACCTTAAGGAATTTTCTTAGATAACTATAGGAAATTTTGCTCTGGAACACGATATCAAAAAAGCTTACGCATGGCTAGAACGCGTGTTCCAGAAATAATGGTTCGATTATAATTCTCAATTATTTCAGCTACTTTACATGTTATGGATTCCATGATTTCTTTTTCTCAAAGGATTCATCTTTTAATTCTCTATGAAAACATGTTTAATCCAGCAGAACAGTGTTAGAAATGACTGATAAATTCCAAGAAAAAGAACAAGTGATAACTCATCAACGTCTTAAACGCCTCTCTAAGGCAGAAATCATGATTACGTTGTGTTTAGCAGTCTATGAAAAGCGAAACCTCTGTTTCGTTACTTTTGAGCACTTCCACAAAAGTGAGCATAACTCAGCTAATAAAAATTAACGTTTCAGAAAAATGGAATTTTCTCGAGACTGATTGACTGTACGAATAATTAGGAGCCTTCAAGTTGCTACACAACCTTTGAATAATATTACAGATTCTCGAGAACATCTATCAAAGTAGTTTCGATATGGTATATCAATAATGTATTCTTTTTTAGTAAATCAGAAAGAGCATGATTTCATTTTTCAGGAAATGACTTTCCTTGATTTGACCACCATCGTCAGCATAAAAGAGCAAACAGAACTATCTACGGAATTTGTTTTTCTTGAAATCTATTTCTCATTTCTAGCATTGTCGTACTGGATTAAACACGACTTAGTAGAGTACTGTACGATGAATCATTTGATAAAAAGAAAACATCAAATCGAAGCTGTGTAAAATAGCTGAAATCATTGACACATACAAAGGGATCATTGTTACTGGAATGCGTATTGTATATTCAAAATACAAAACTAGCTTTATTATCACCGACATCAGCTTAGTCAACAACAGTTTGTATTAGTTTAGCTATGATTGCCACCGATCCTCATATCGTTCAGCTAAAATTTCACATCTCAAGATTGTTGTGTACTTTTCTGCTGCCGCCTGATTGTTTCTGTGCATGACTATAATTGTTCATCTTTCTGTACACAATTTATAAATATAAATGACGCGATTCAAGTTTATTTGAAAAACGATGTTAGATACATCGGAGTATTCGAGATTTCTTCTCATGTTTTGTTTCCTTAAGATACAGAAAAAGAAATAGTTTTTACAAAGTTCGATGTAAACAAAATTTATTTCAATGAAATCTCTAGCATGTATTCTCTTATTCTGTTCGCATGGCATTGCTTGAAATGTTAAGCATTGTCTAACAACGACAGAGTAGGAGAGTGCCTATCACTTTTTACTTATTAAAATCTGAACTTTCCAATAGCCTACATGTCTTAAATGACTGATAAGTTAGCTAAGGTCATTGAAGATACTGTTGCAGAGACTAAATAGATTGGTAAATTGTTTACTAGATTACCCTAATTATATAGATATCATTGATACTAAACTTAAAGATAGTATATTGAACATGGAATATGTATGGTTTGAACTTTGTTAAAAATACAATCAACGTTATTACAGTACCATCAAGATCGAGTTCCTCAAAAATTAATTTAAACTAAAAAGTCTTTGAAAACTATGAGGCGCGATCCGAATATACGTTATATGAAATAACAGTCATGTCATTAAATTCGAGAACAATAGTTATTTGACACGGTGACAAAGATGATGGAGTTAAAAAAATTAGACACCTAGGATATCTTTATATTTTTGATTGTGATCAACAATGTGTTCATCAGTATCCAATAGACCGTGCAAATCTTTAGTTTAAATATCTGGGTTGATATCATATGATTACAGATGTTCTTTATCTATTGAATTGAATACCGTGTGTTAATTTCAATGCAGATCTTTGTGTCAACGATCGTATCAATAATGGTCTACATATTTTTCAATCGGATACATTTTGTCAAAAATGTTTTCAAGTAGGTGATTTAATGACATCATTTCCGCGTTCATTGTTACGTGTTTGTGAGAAATATTTACATGTTGCTAATTGTATATCGCAACATTCAATTTTATGAATATTCAACGAAAAATATGAAGTAGTCGTTTCCTGTCGTAGCACGATGTTGAAAGAACTTTTAACTATATGTTGTTCATCAATCTTGATGCCAAAGAATTCTTTGTTTTAACAACAACAATCGATGAAAGTAATCAACAGAATAAACAACAATTCATTGATGATTTAGTTTTTCATAAATAAAATGGTTCGTGCATGGATTTCTATACTAGTCATGCATAGATTATAACAAAGACAAAAGTAATGGCAATTTTTTTTTCTCTTCCTCTTTTACTCTTTGAAAAGAATAGATCGATATCGAAACTGTGAATGACAATCATTCTTCTCTCAGAATATTTTTCACTCTATTTATTGATTCATGATATTGAATTAATAGATAATTTGTATATTCACGAAGTAAATCTATTAGCATTTTAAATTTATCTCTAGTACAGTGCTACGCCACACCCATGTTTTTCATTTTGAATTCCATTGATCATCGAAGAAGACAGGCGGAATTTATTTTTTCTTTCTTATTTCATGACGTAATTTCATATATCAAGTTCATTTTCGATAAATATTATACATCGACCAAACTCGTCGTACATTTTTGTTTGTTGTAAACTCAGCATAAATAAAAAAACGTATGCACACAATTTCAAATGTTTCATATCCTATTCACCTTAATAGAATAAAATTTTTTTGTCTTCTATTTTTTCGTTGTTAAAGAAGTACATGTATGTTTGCATAGAAGGATTTCTTTTCATTACGAAGTAGTGCTCTTTTCCAGAGGCGGAATTATAAAAGCGAAACATTAACCAATCAACATTCAAAAGAATATTGAAATTTTTATTAATTGCCGTAACATATTCTTTTTTCTCTCTTGCTTTCCCATAGTCTGTTTTATTTGCAACATCCATTTTTTTGTTCGGATACTCTTAGTAACTCATAACAGTTTTCTTCTCTTCTTCTTCGCTGTCAAAAAAACAACATTCAGCTAAACAACATATACAAAAGAAAAAGAATAAGGCAGAAAAAAAATTTCTTTATTGATTATAATTACGAAGGAAAAAAGATCAAAAACACGTGTATGTCAAGAATAGTTAGTATTTTGACTATGATAATAAACTCAAATCAATGATCTTTTGTTTTAGATGTGGTAACTTTATTTGTAATTGTAGTCAGACCAAAAAAAAAATCTTCAAAGAATACAATGGTACAAACAAATAAAAAACGATAATGATTATATTTTCTTCTTTAAAAATAATCTCGTTTTAGCCGCCTAAAAAAGGTAACGATAAAGAACATGCCGATAAAAAACCAGCCAAAACAGATAAACAAAAGAAGTCTGACGCTGATGGAATGGCAAAACTTATTACTCAATATGTAAGTGACTGAATATTTTTAATTGTAATTAGAAAATTTATCTTATTTAGAATGGTGTTTTGTCTCCAGAAGATTTAAAAGGTATGATCAAAGTTATTTTCTTTTTTTCTATAAATAAGCCACTAACGAGCTAGTTACCATGAAAATTAATTGAAATCGATGATATTATGGATGTTAGAGTTAACATCAACTCTATAGTTTTCGACAAATATGTCTTGAAATTTATTTTCCTAGGAAACGTTTCATGATTAAGACGTACAAGTTTAACTAATTTAAGTACGACGATAATCATCTTCACAGATTTCACCTTTCGACAAGAAATATTATAAGAAAACTTGCAGTGTTGATTGCCGATTAATTATACGTTGAACGAGACAACAGATTTTAAGTTGTTTTAACCATGAAAATACTACAAAAATATGCACATGAATTAATGTTTGTTTGCAATTTCATAGGGATATAGTTGTTGTCTATTGACAATAAATGATCTCAATCATGGTAGTCTGAGAATTAGACATCATGTTATTTTAAGATTCTATTTCTTGTTTTCATCATGTTTTTGTTATTTCTTCAACTGCTAGACATCCGATTGATGTAGTTTTTTTCTATTGAGCGTTTGCGACGTGTAGAAAACGCAGTATTTTGTGCGAAAAACATTTTCTTTCTCAAACTAATATTTAATCATATGTACATTTGAAAATATTTTCATGATAGTATCAATTTATATATATTTATATATATATAAAGTATATAGAGGACACTCGATATAATGTATTTTAAATGAAATCTTAAGAACTCACTTCAGTCATATTTTTATATTAAAAAAAATTAAGAAATACATAAATCGAAGAAAGAAACCATTTAGGAATGAAAGACGTCTTTGATTCATATGACAAAAAAAATGAAGGTTTTATTAAAGCAAGTTTACTTGGAAATATTCTTCGTACAATTGGTTTTAATCCAGTTGAAGCTGATGTTCAACAAGCCATACAACAATTCGATCCACAAAGTAATAAATTACGATATATTAGGAAATATATTTAATGAGTGCTCGTAAAATTTCGATCGAAAAAACAAATATGAATATCTCTTTTACTGTTTATGTAATTTGCGCACGACTTACAGTCTCATATTCTATATTCAATCAAGTTTTATGCTACAGGAATTTGTTTCGAATACATGTACGAAATGAAAACTTAGAAATACAATAACAAACTTATTCTTTTCGAAAACATACATGACAAAATCATACAAAAAATGTTTTGAAATTGTTTTGACCTCATTATGCATTTTCATTTTTAATTGCATTAGATCATGCCCAACAGTATTTTTCTCATATTATTCTTCCTATGCCTTTATATAAAAAGAAAAAGGTGAAATTGCTCCAGCTCAGCTGATCGTAATCCGTTTTGAAATTCATTATTTTGCTCGAAGGCATATTCTTCCTGAAAATGAATCAATTCAACGACCAGACTAAACAACTTTCTCATCTTTCTAAAATAGTATCCCATTCATCCACTATAGTCTGAATTAAACACATACAGTCTTATAATGTACCATAGTTTTCTCCATGGATGAATTTACTTTCAAATTTTTCTAATGTTACATTGCTTTTTCAATAATAAATAGTGATTTAAATCGATTCATTCAAGAGATCTTTCGAATACTTCGTCTAATTCAAAAACAAAAGAAATTGAGTAGATGAAAAAACAAAACATTTCAAAAAAGCTAATATTTGGTTTCTACAACAATTTTCAAAAAGAGTTTTCCTGTCACATCTTCCATGAATAAAGAATCAAAAAATTGCACGTACATCGTTGATATAAACTCATGAAATATTCATGTTTCTTTGTTCGACTGAGCGTTGAAAACATCTTCAATAGACAGACATTCGTATATTCTTTCTTGTTTTGTTTTTCTTCAGAAACCGATCAATTGAAATTCCCTGAATATGTAGCTGCTTTTTTAAGTATTCCAACAAGTGTAACTGATAAAGACATAATTCCTGCATTTCAAGTGTTCGATATAGACAAACGTGGTGTATTAGAAGTTGATGAGATATTAAAAAGTTTAACAAATATCGGAGAAAAATTAGATGAAGTTGAAGCAGGTGCATTTAAAGAAGGTATGAATATTAATGAACATGGTTTATTCGATTATAATGGTAAGACAAAATAGAAATTAGAAAGAAAACATGTTTTCAGTGATGTTCTTTGAATAGTAATTTGATTTATTCATTTCTTTTTCTGTTTTAGAATTTTTTCTAAAATTTACGCAACCACCAGAAACCAAAACAAAGAAGAAGGGAAAGAAGAAGAAGAAGAAAAAATAAATATTAATATAAACTTAAGAAAATTGTTTTTTAAAATTTTTGCTGTCAAAAAGAAAATATTTTTATAAAATGATGTCAATCAAAGAAGACTAAATAGAATTAACTACAACCAATAATTTGATGCATAATAGTACGATATTGTTCTTGAGTTATATTGAATTCACCACCTGAATTAATACCAGGTAAATGAATTTCAGCTGCCAATTTCCGATCTTGAGTAAGAGACTAGAAGACGAATAGAAACAACTAGTTTCGTTTATTTCATCGTTGATTTCGAATACAAACTTTCGAGAATTGTGGATTTGAAAATGTTTTCATCGTTGCTTGAATTGTTGAGCCAGGAAGAGTGTGACTCTGACATTGATTGAGACGATTATTCAGCTAAAAAAGCAACAATTTAGATGAACACTATGAAAATATACATTTTTACATTAAATGTTGTTTGATCAACTAATTTCATTTTCGAACGGATTAATTCTTGTTTAACGGCAACATTTTCTCCGGTTATTTTATAATTTGCTATTGATGTGAATAAATCCTGCAAAAGAAAAAAAGAAAAGTCAACATTAAGTTATGTCTTCTGATCATATTTCTCTTTGTTATTTTGATATACATTGAGTAGTAATGTTGAACTTTTATAAATATCAGCTATCTCATTAATCTTGTTATCTTTCAATGGTGTTTGGAGTTTAGATAATTCACTTGATGTACGAGACATTTTTAATTGCCATATTTCATCTTTTAATAAACGTATTGTATTTTTCATTGTTACAACCTATAATGTATATGAATGCAGATAGAACAATCTCATTCAAACTTAGTGACGAAATCAAGATTCGAGGTTGGTTGGAGAGGATTCGATGGTCCTTTTCCCTCCACACACACACACACATTCTTTCTGACTTTGCCAATATACTAAAATATGAATTACTTCTTGTTCATTGGCTGAAGATCCAATCATGCCTTCATTCAAATACGATGATGAAGATTGCCGTTGTACAAAATTGCCACTATCACTTGCAAGATCTGAATCGGAATAAGCTTCAGTAATAGAGGGGAAAAAATTACAGAATTCCTTACTTGGATTTCCAGATGGTCTTTGCGTTGCGCCAACCTTTTTCTGTATCAAATCATCGACTAGTTTAGTTTTCGTCAATTGTGTAAGACGTTGTCTTAAATCACTTTTTTCTTGTTCAAGTTGTTCATTGTCATTTTGTAATACAGCTATGGCATCTTCACATTGTCTATAGAGAAAATAGTATACAGTATGAAACATTCTAAATTATTACCAAAAAAAACGAACGAAACTATGAATACTCGATTTGATGAATTCTAAAATATTCGGAAACACTATTGTTGGCTTTGAAGAAAGTATGATTCCTTGTCGCTTTGAACTACAATCAAGACGTTCGCCAGTACGATGTCATCGTTGCTCTTATAATCACGAAAGATTTAATTCGTTTTGAAATGTATATACAATCCTGAGAGATCTCGTCGTCTGAGAAACAGGAAGGTATCTTACCTTCCTGTTTAATATCAAAGACTGGATAAAATTTTTACGCATCTTTGAAATGAACATCGAACAATAACTAAAAGCTATTATTGAACTGATCGGCAAAGTTCTGAGAAGTTGGATCACTCGAGTCTAGACTCGAGGTATTCGACATCAATGACAATTACTAGTGAGTAAGAAATCCTTTAGTCATGCTAGAGAATCACATCTGTTTTTTTTTAATCAAGAAGAACATAGTTATGGAAACTTCTTCCCCGGTCATTGTTGTTGTTAGCTGTTTACACACACTATGTATAATTCGTATAAAAACTGTAACATTGCGAACAATACTGTGAAAGTTCTACGTTAATATTTCAATAGACGCGTTTTATAGTATTCATAGTCATTAAAAATTTGTATTGTTGTAAATCAAAGACATGACTTACTTTATCTTTTTCTCGGCATCAATACGAGCTTCTTCGAGAACTTGTTTAAGTTTATTAGCTTTTTCATCGGATTCTTTTTGAAGACCATCGATTTTTTTCTCATTTAACGATAACCGTATATTTAATTCACTCAATTCATCATGTTTTAATTTAAACATTTTCTTAAGATCGAGTAATTCTTCTTCTTTTAATTCTAATCGACTACGAATTAAATCGGCTTCATTCATCGATGTTTTCAACTGTTCCGCAATCAGATAAATTGCTTGTTTAGACTAGATATTAAACATAAGTCATACTAATTAGACAAAGAAAACAAATTCAATCGTTGTTATTACTTTTTCATTTGCAGTCGAATCGAAAATACCATTTTCAAGAGAATCTCCAACTCCTTGTAATGTTACAACCGCTTCATGCATAGAATTCCTTGAAAAGTATATGAATTCCGTAAGAAAAACAAAGAAATTCAAAGTCAAAACTTTACTACTTACCAAAGACTATCATAGGGGCCACTATCTTCTTTTTTATAGATTTTGTCACATGCTTGATATGCAATATTTTCAATATCTTGTGTACTTACACGTTCATTGGCATCTTAAATAATGATGAAGAAGAAAAACAATCTGTTTTTTTTTTAATTGGCATTGATCAATATTACCTGGAAGTAACATAATTTGTGTTGTTAACTCTGAGCATATTTCATGATAAGTTTTTGCTACACGATCTAAATGGCGAATAGTTAATTCGATGGAAGATATTGTATCAGTATCAAGTATTATTGAATGATGTAGTTCATCGTCATGTGGTACAAGACGATTAATCTTATGAAACAAAGAAAAAAAAACTAATTAAATCTCACGAGTATTCCTTAGAATTAATGAATTACTTTCGCTGCTTGTGCTCGCAATTGTTCATTACTCTCATTAAGACGTTTAACAAGAATAGAAAATGGATTTTGATCATGACCAGGCTAAAAGAGAATCAGTAAAATTTCAAACGAAGTTATTGTTAAATAGATTTCGGCTAAGCATTAAATAAGCAAATAAATAATAATTTCCCAATATTAAGCCTAGTTAATTTTACTGTGAAAAGAAATATGAGAAAATAGATGTGTTAATAAAAGAAAACTAAGAAAAACCCTTGAAATACTAGTATTGAAAAATAGTTGTTTAGATATGTGTCAAATTTTTTATTGTCAACAAAACGTTTTGGCTAACAAGTCATTCAAATGTTTTGTTTTTCTTATCGTAAGAGAAAATTTTCTCAGTAATCTATTGATTTGAAATCAAGCCTATGCATATACTACTGCACACGCTGCAACTCTTCATAACACGCTAACTCTTAGTCTACAGATGATGATGTTTAACAATTTTTGTTGGATGTTTTCATTTTTCTTTTATTAATCTACTGATACATGATTTCAACGTAAAATTATTTGACCAAAACATAGCTAAATCGAGCAATGTATTTTTGATGGTGAACGTTTAACATATTTATGTTGTTTCTATTGTAAGAATCAGACGTGAAAATATACTTTCAAGCAATATAATAGAAAGATTTGATAAAATTTACAATGAACTATTTGACTTAAGATTTGCCCCTATACTCCGTTTCCAATCGGAATTCAAAAAGCATTGTGTAGTAAAGGAATCATGGAATGCTCTAAAAGAACAAGTATGATCTGTTTCTACAACTAAAAAGTTAATTGCTTGAACTGCCACGAGGATAATCATAGTTCATAAAGATCAAGAAAATTTTCAATTTCGATCTCCTAAGCAATTTATCCATTAGGAAGGTTTCTTCAATGGAACCTATTTGTAATTGAATTTCCATTAACTTAACAGTTAACATTGTATTTTAGTTGTAAAGTGCTTGAAATAGTATTGCAGTCAACAATCATAGAATATTATTATGAACATGCGAAAGATTATTCTCGAATAAACAAACTTAAGTATTTCTTGACGAACGAAAAAATGAATTGACGATACACTATTCATGCAATGCACCTTGCACTAATTAAGAGATTTCTCATGCATTCATTAGTTTTACCTGTCCATGTTCCTAGATTTCAATGTAAGAACTTGATGTAATTTTATCAGAAGAAAATTTGTTGTTCTTACCTTTTGTAATAGTTGTATGCGTTGACTATCTGCTTGAAGTGCATCATTAGTCAACAGAACAATGCGTGTTACATCTCTTAAAAATATTGACATGGAAAATTTTTCTTGACTTAAATAACTTTTATAAATATGCTGAAATAAAAGCAATACATATTTTTCTCGATGAATATGTTAAGAAAAAAAGAAATAAATAAATTACTTCATAGAATGTTATTGTTTTATCTAAGGCACCTAATGAGATTGAATCATGTATTTGATCTTTCTGTAACAGTTCAATGAGAAAATCGAGAGGTTTTTCATATGACAACAGATCATGATAAGTGCCGGCTAAAATTCGAAGTGCATCCGGATTACATGCTTCCATGGCTCTAGAAAATTCAAAGACAAAAACAAAACATCGCAACATATATGTACACTGGATTTGAAACAGCTAATATACTTAAGAAATTTTCTAAGAATCATCCGAAAGATTGATAATGATAGACAAAGTTTACATGTAAAACTCCAACGTTCGGCTCGATGTGATTTAATAACATCATCGAGATTTATTTTTTGAATTCTCTCAACTTTTTTCTCGATTTCATTCGTTAATAAATCACATTTTGATATTAATCGTTGTATCATTAGATAGACAAGTATACAATCATGATCAGCTCCACGTTTAATAAATTGTTCCGGTAAAAACAATGTTAAAAGTTGAACATGTCGCGATAAATTATGTACATCAATTCTTTTCAATTCACTTTCAATTATTTCACTATACGTTTTTGCTTCAACAATTTTAGCTTTGAAATCACTTGATTGTCCAGAACCAACTAATTTCAATTGTTCATCATATTTTTCCATTTGTTTTTTCGCTTGATCATTTTGAAACTATTCAGCATGAAGAAAACAAAAACATTCCCCTTGATATTATTTTCTCTCTTTTATTTTTCAACAGGATAGCCTTACTTGCATAGATTTAACAGTTTCACGAAATTTTAATATTGTTCTTTCATGATCTCCGATTGTGTATTGCAATTGTTCGATTTGTCTTTCTTTCTACAGATTAATAAAAATATACTAAAAGTCGAAAAAACAAAACAAAACAAAAAACGGAAAACAAACTTCACGAAGTTGATTTTGTAATAAATCAATATTTTCTCTTAGATCATGTTCTAATTCTTTAGCATGTTCTTCCATTTCTATTTTAGATCAAATTCAATAATGAGATTTATTTTCAAATAATTCTATTAATTTTACCTTTATCCATGTCACACAATGATTCCTATTTACAATTCATAAGATATATTCCATCGAAATAGAATAATTAAAATTTAACTTACAAGATTATCAACTGTTTCTTGTAATTCACGAACTTGATCTTCGAGAGTTAGATTTTTACTTGTTAAAATATCAACCATTTGTTGAGCACCCAAACATGTATCCACCTTTAAAAATAAGAAGAATCATTATTGTAAATAATTTAATTACGTATAAAGGTGAGATGAACAGATGAACAATTAAAATCCACAGTAAACTAGTTTTATTTGAATAAGTTTTTCTGGAAGAACTTCTTATCTTCTTTGAGTTTATAACTTTTCAATAATCAACTAATCATTCGTACATCCATAAATGATGCTTCGTTTTTTCTTGATAACTATCAATTACGTTTCATAACTCGCGAGAGAATCTCTAATCGTTTTTCAATTGATATTATAAAATTTTCAAGAATATGATATTTTTTAATTCCATAAATTTTCATTTTCTCAGGAATTTTGTTCGTCCAATACTAAAAGTTTGCTTTTAAAAATCGAAGAATTTCAAATTCGAACACACACTATGGTAGACACTGTTAACAGAGAATCAACGACTATACATCACAACTAAACTCCAAATTAGACTACATGAACAACTATCTACTTGCAACTATAATACATTAAAGAAAAGATGGTGTAGAGATGAATATTAAAAACAATAGTTCAAATATAGTTATTCTCATTTGAATAGAGATATTGTGCCTTACGTTTTAATCCTTTGTCGATAACGCTAAGAACTATGTCATGTGAGCATAACTTATGGTTGAGAAATTTCAATAACATATGAATGTATGCCTAGAAAATCGAGTTATTTTATGAATCATCAAATAAATACGGTCTCGGTTGAAATAAGATTTTACAATTGGAGAAGTATTCCTATATCAGTCTCTAATAAATAGATCAATTTATTTTCTAGAATAGGATAGTCGAGCATGTCAGACTAGGTTTGTTTACAGACGTTTAACTTTTCAGAGTGAGAATCGGGTAAAACTTGTCAACCAAGCTAAAAAAAGAAATATGTTTATTTAGAAAATGTTCTACTTCATGCAAAGAAACTGTTCGGATAACATATAATATAGTTATTGTCGAAGCAAATATCGATGCTGTACATCCATAGTCAGAAAAATAGACTAGAGAAAAATTAGTTTGTTCACTTTACTGTTATATTCTTTATTCTTGAAGGTTTTCATTACCATATTATATAGTCAAGAATAGAAATATAGCAATGGCTTACATTTAATCATAGATCTAAATTAGACAAACAATCAACTTGAATGATTTTGCTCGAAACTTTAACTTGTTTAATGAAATTCAACAAAATAGAATTCGTTAACTATATCAATAGAAACCTGTTCTTTTAAATCAGCAATCGTTGCTTGCATTGTTGAAATCTCTGTTTTAGCATTTTCATTCTCTTTTGTCAACGTTTTCACTTTATGCTCAAGTGTTTCACATTGTTTTTTCAATGTATCATTTTCAGCTTGTTTCGTTAAGGATAAATCACGTAATCTAAACAGAAACGTTTATCGGATACATTCGAAATGGGAAAAAATGGCAAAAACAAATTTTTACTTAATTAGTGCTTGTTCCATTTTAACTGTTCGTTCATCGTCGATTTTTTTCTGTATTCCATTGGCTACTTGATTAGGTCCATTCAATTGTATTTCACCTTTAATCACATCTAATTCTAGTTGTACTTCTTCGAGTTTTTCTTTCAATGTCGTATTTTCTGATGTGATAGTTTCAAGCTGTGAAATTTAAAACAAAGTCTATGAATGAAGTTAAATTTCAAGGAAAGTTACTTTTTCCTCAGCCATTTCAAGATCCAGTGCTAGTGATTCGATTCGTACTTCCGTATCGGTCATGTCATCTCGATAGGCAGTAAATTTATCTCGTGTGTCTTTAAGTTCATTTTCTTGTTGTTGTATTTTATCATTTAATTCTTTCATACGTTCTTGTGCTTCGCGTTTATACGATTGTAACTAATTAAAGAATTTTATTGACGGATAGAATAAAAAAAGGACGATAGTTTTTCTATCATATGATATTACTTGATCAAGTTGGATTTTTGTGCGTTCGAATTCTTTCAATTTGTCCAAGTCATCACGACGTTTCTTTACTAATGTTTGAATTTGTTCTTCTTGATCACTTATTTTACTTTTAAGACTAGTAATTAATTGTTGAGATTCTAATGTATCTGCTGGTGTACTAACTGAACTTTGCTCAATAGGAGGGGGTTGAATTGAAGATGGTGCCGGTATGGGTGCCGGTGGTGCTGGTGCTGGTACCGTTGGTGTTGGTGCTGGTACCGTTGGTGTGGGTGCTGGTGTCGGCTAGAAATTAAAAGAAAAAAACTAAGGCATTTCCTTCTTGTTTGAAAATGAATCGTTCAATAAATGAGACAAGATTGTCCCACTAATCTAGACTTCTTAATAGATTCAATTAGATAGGACTCTTCAAATAGTAACAAGAGATTCTTTTGTGCAGCATCGGCATTGTTCGAGATACTTCTTTTTCTGATTTCGATTCAGTCACTACGTAGCATTCTGTAGATATGTTTTGCAGTGTAATGACGTCAATTTTACATGAAATTGGTCATCATGGATATCTAGAGTAGATACTCGATGCGGTATACATGTTGATTTTTCGTCCTGGAGTGAAGATAGAAATAATCTAGTCAAAAGAAACTAACTATGATTTGACTCCTTCTTACTTCTTGTACTTCTCACCTCACAACGACATGCTTGAGGCTAAATATAAGTACATAATGTTTCGAAATTCGTTTTCTGTCCAAACTACTAGTACAAAACTTAGACATAAGTCATTGTGCTTGCCAAACGATTAGAATCCTAGCAATAGTCTACAATAACGGCGACGCATGATACGTCACATGAAGTAACAGATATCTTCAATCGAGCATCGATTTGATTTGTCATAATCAAAGTAATTCATTTTATGAGTCTTGAAATAGCTCTATTCGCTCTTACGTTAGTTATTTACTTCAGAAAAAAACCTCCTATTTACCACAGTGATTGCTGGTTTAGGTTGCGATGCAGGTGCGAGTGTTTTCTTCATTTCTTCTTTAGGTGGCAATATTCGTTCGCTAGTTACTGCTGTAGTAATTTCACTTGATGATTGAGTTGATCGTGTGAGACCTTGGATGAAACAACAATAGATAATCATTATCACACTCAATACAACACATTCAATAAGAATAGAGAAGAAAATGTTAACATGAACCATAACCATGAATTAAGTTTTAAAAAAATAGTGACATAGCATGAATAAAAGAAATAAAACTTGCGCTCGAATGAATCATTGATATAAATCAAATGTATTCTACAGAATGTTTTTTTTTTCAAAACACTATTCAATATTGCACTCACGGAATCATGTATCAAAACTCTAGATTGCTGAGAATTGACAAAAGAAAACAAAACTCTATCATGCATATGTTAAAACCTAATTGCCGTATTTTTAATTACCTGTTACATCGTCATCGATTTCACTGCCTAATTTATTACAAAACAAATGTATAAAATTTTCTCAAATTTTGATTTTTTTTTACGAAAGAGTTTCTATTATTTTGAATGCTTAAATTTAATGAGATACCTGGAGGTCGAACAGACTGATGTGATGTTGGTGCTCGAAGTCCGCTCGATTTCCCTTGTATACCAGATGACTTTGTTGGAATTCCAGGTGTTGATGATGCAGGAATACTTGCTGCTGTATTTGATTGGGATTTAACTGATTGGCTAGAAGCTGATCGAGATATATTTGTTTGAGAATCACCAATAAGAGATTCAATTTGTCCAGCTCGTACGTACAGACCATGATTATCATTACATAAAAAATATGAGACTGTTGTTCCATCTACGAGTAAAATTGATTACTTAAAACAGATAGCGAAAAACAACAAGAAATAAAAATAAATACCTTTCTTTTGAACACTGCCATTATTTTTACCTTTCGGTTCATCGAGAACAATACCAATCCATTCACCTACAAAAGTATGACTATGAGTAGTTGATAAAATTCGTTAGACAACTAATTTATTTACCATCGGCAAATTCGGTTTTTCCTACAAATGCAATTGTACCTAAACCTTTACCAGGAATGGATACTCTTTGATCGAGACGAAATGTGTTCGATGAAGTCATTTTTTTGAAATAAAAATGACAACTGAAGGAAGGATGACTGTTTGTCAGCTTAGCTGACTAATAAACAAAATTGATTTATTGATACATTTTTCAGCCAATCAGCTTTTATGAAGTTGTCACCAATATCGTTTTTAAAGTAGAGCTGAAACTCTGATGAATTTCATTTCAATATCCATGAGCTTATTCTAATCGTTTGAAAAAAAATTATCATTCATTACCGTTCATAGGAAGGGTTAAGGGCCATTGCTAACCATCATGATAACATAATGGTTTACTTCGTCTGATTCTTTACAAGAATATCATTCTACTTGAACAAACAAGATGGTACTTCTACATGGAAAATTGATCGTCGTTGGTTAGTTACTTGTGAATTTTAATGATTCACAAAGTTATTTAAAACATATTTTAGGTGATATGACTGTTGGTAAAACAGCTATATGTCATGTCGCTGGCAACGATGCAACAGCATTTCCTAAAACTTATAATTGTGTAAGTTATTCTTAGTAATGTATAGCGACCCAAACGGGAAAAGTCAATCACACATTCATACTAATATCAGTCTATAAAAGAAGAAGTTAGAGAACAGTAAACACCTAAGATTGATGCTAAAATGTGACTGGATTAATGTATTGAAAATTTAAAATCCATCTCAATTGATATTTAAATCCTATTTTCAAATGTTATCAATGATTGAAAAAAAAATTTCTTCTGTTATTTTCAGTTTGAACTGGACGGGAAATCTATTAACTGAGCCAAAACGAAACTTTCATTTCTTTAAAAATTTTGATCTTCGTATTTCTTATATTGGATCAGTTTGAATTCGACCGCATGTTTTATTCAAAATAGACACATCAATGTGAAATTCATGCTAAACTGAAAGTGTATTAATAGATGCTCGATCAATTGTAAATATTCTTAAACGAAACAGTATACTAATACAGCATGTCCACCAAAAGAAGATAGAATAGTCAATAGCATTCAAGATGAGTCGTTCTACAAAAAACTTACTATGACTCTGAAATTATTTCTCGGGAGAATAGAAATTCATCGGCTTCAATTCTTGTACGATTCTACCTCATAATCTTACGAAAAATCATAGTAGTTATTCAGTTCTATCTGTTAAATAAAATAGGAAATTCTATTTTTTCGGCGTTCTGTACATGGAAAAAAAACGAGTAGAATGCATACTTTCATAAGTGTTTAAAAATATATGATTCATTTCGTTCAATAGATTTCTGTCGCGTGGAAATTGTGAAAATGCTTAGTATGCCAGTTCTGTCCCTTTTTATGAAATTGTTAAATTTGATTCTTCTAGACAAACATGGCTGATCTTGTTCTCAAACAAATTCGCGTACCAGATAGTGATGATTCTGTGGTTCGTAATTATATATCATATCCAGCGTGTCTTTCATTAAATACATGCATTACGTATGTCTAGGAATTCTTCTTGTTCGATAGTTCTGGTAATCCTATTTACCTTGATTCATTAAAAGATGCGGTATGTTTTAATAACACACAATCGACTAAAATTTTTTTCTCTTTTTGACTTCAGTGGGTAACGATGGATTTGTATTGTATTGTATATGATATAACTAATCGTAATTCATTTAAAAATTGTGGTATGTGGCTTGAACAGTTAAGTCAATCGCGTGGCGATCATAATGTATTTGGTAAAAATTGATAAAAGCAACCTCTTTAGTTTTGCTACAAAATAAATATTTTCCTTTTTATCTAGGTGTATTAATTGGCAATAAGAAAGATAAAGAAAATTATCGAGCAGTTTCAACACAAGAAGGTAAACAATTGGCTAATAGTCGAAAAATGGAATTTTTCGAATGCTCAGCTGTAAGTAGAATTCATCCGATAATTCGAAAATTATCATTCTACTTTCGATCGTCTCATTTTAGAAAGATAATAAAGGCATAGCGGAAATTTTCAAATATTTAGCCACCGAATTTGTAAGCCGTTATCGAAAACGTATTCGAACATTGGAAAAAATGGGACGTGAAAATTTTTAGGAACTTAATACGATTATTATTATTTTTTCTTGTTTCGTTTATTATATTGTTTAATATAAATGAATATATGAGAAATAAAATCTTGTGAACTTTATTTTATTTGATCGGTAATCAATAAAAGGTTATCTATATATATATATAACCTTTAAGACTGTATGCAGGTGAACAGTTGATTCTAGTCGTCATTTTTTTTACTATCGTAGACGTAAATCGATCGGTTTTATTATAGTATGAACAAAAGAAAAAAAGGTCAAAATGTAACGAGAGAAGAAAAAGAACGAAGAATACGAACTCAAATCGTATTTTACTCCTTTGTGGGCTATTCTCCTTTCTGTCGATGACAAATGCCTCATAGCACAAACAGCATGGTGCCCATGTGAAACAAATGTTTAAAGCTAGGCTGAATAAATAATTATCTGGAATGGCTGAACTTGTTTCATGTAAGATTTTAAGGTGCAAGATGCTATAATGATAAAATTACACAAATTACTTCGATGCATACTTTCTTACGCATTCCAGCCGATGAATATTTAGAAATGAAATTCATTCTTGTTTATATTAAAATATGATTTAAGTCTGTTTTTTTTTCAATGTTAAATAAATTTATTGCATGATGAATGGATAACGACATGGAAAACTATCTCTAACAAGAAAACAGTATATTCATATGAAATCCGAATTCGGATGTATGTTAGAATTATTTTACATGTAACACTCTGTGGAGATCACATTCACTTGACCGAAGACCAATGAAATCGTATTATGTCTCTAAACCAAAGTGAAACATACAACACTTCACAATACTTGGAAACTTGATTTTGTTATACAGATAAAGAAAAAGAACGATTTTGAATAGTATGAATTTGAAATGTTATTGAATTTTCTAAAGAATACTTGCGGATTCCTATAAGCAATAATTTGCAGCAACATAAATCCATGATCTTTCTCGTTGTTTTTTCATAGAGAAGAGTCTAATTCTAACCATACTTGATAATAGTCGACAGAATGTGAACTTTCAAAATATTCGTTTTGAAGAAAAAAAAACAAAATCTGACAACGCGAAGAAAAATCAAATTGCTCACTATAATGCATCATGTTCAATTTCTTCTTCATGTTTGAAATAAAAACATATTAAATTTTTATTCCTTCGAATAGGTGGAATAGAAAATTGATTGATGATTATTCTAATCGGCCATGCTAATGTTGATGGGTATAACACAAGCGAATATTGATTTTAACACAACATGGGCTACACAGAATCGTTCTACATAAAAATTAAAATATTTGTACTTCATTTTTATCGAGCATACTTGATGCTTGATTCGTAGTAAAAAATCATACAAAGTTTCCTATTTTTTGAAATGGACAAATTGAATTAAACACTGTCAATTTGAATGATTTCCTTCGATAAAAATATTTCACCAACAATCAAGTGAGACGAATTTTATATGTGATGCTTCTTGAATAATTTTCATTTGCTTACGACAAAAAAGATCAATCAATTAGTTGTAAATCGTTTGATTCAAATACTGAAATTTATGTACTTTCAGTAAAACGCATAAAAATAAATAAGCCTTTGTGAAATCATGTTCTTACAATAATCAGTTAGCAACATTTTGGAGAGTATAATTTTTTCAGATATAAAAAAAGAAAATCATTTAATAAAAATATATACGTTTACATGAATTCAGTTTTTGGCTGGTAGAAAACATGAGAATAAAAACTTTTTTTTATCAAAGATGAAGTAAAAACGAAAAATCTGTAAGAAGTACCTGTGAAATCTTCACCTATGTGAAGAATCGATATGAGACACGTGGATGAAGACAAAAAATATAATAATTGTGTGTTTCGTGACAAGAATATTTATTACGTGTATGTTTGTCTATCTGTAGACATTCAAATACATATACCCACAGTATAATTTTGTTTTTCAGACATCATATAATAATAGAGCAACACAAAAACAACATGATCTGTTCATCCTTATTTGTACATGTTTTTCTCTGTCTTTGTCTTAGCCAATTTAAAGTACTTGCAACTATCTTTTCATGCAATAATACAGCGTCATGCGGCTGTTCCCGATTCGATGCAAGTATTAATGCAAGAATTGTTGGAGGTGAACCAGTCGTTAGTCATAGTTGGGGTTGGACTGCGTCATTGCGTATTTCTTCTTCAAGCAATATGTGTGGTGGAAGTATTCTTTCACGATATTATATACTCACAGCAGCACATTGTGTTGAAAACATCAAACTCATGCTAAATGTATTATCAGTCGTCGTAGGCACAGATACATTAGATAGTGACGAAGGGGAATACATTTCGTTGGCGAATATTTTCATACATCCTAACTATGATGCGAATACTAAACAAAACGATATTGCTATTCTATATCTAAGAAAGCCAATCGATTTCAGTAATTTCAATGTTGCTAAAATATGTCTACCAGTTGTATCAGAATTAGAGCAGCATCGATATCCAATTGTTAATCGACCACTTGTAGCTATAGGATGGGGAAGAAATTCTTCAGGCGGTAGTATATCTCGTACTCTCAGACAAGTAACGGTTCAAACCATTAGCAATAAAGAAGAAATGTGTAAGAGTTCAATAAAAAATGTTAACCTTCAATTTTGTGCTGCTGTTCATGGTGGAGGAAAAGGTTAATAATGTTTGATTATATGTTGACAACAATTAACTTCATTTTTCGTTTCAAGACACATGTCAAGGTGATTCCGGTGGTCCATTGATGTACTATTCAGAAAATGACCGTGTATGGATACTTGCTGGTATAACTTCGTATGGCTATGGCTGTGCATTACCTAATTATGCTGGTATTTATACGCGTGTCAGTGTCTACACGAAATGGATCCATTCCATTATCAGCGATGATGGCATGATCACTATTTCACAGAACAAAACTAGTACTATTTGTCTATCGGCATTGATTATATTTTATTTGATGTTATTTCAAATTTCAATACAAATTTGAATAGTTACAATAGAGTGAATTTTTTTCTCATGATGCTGTTGATCTGTAAAGAATAATGAGACAGCAAAGTTACTTTGATATTAAACTGCTGGTAAGACATATCCAATGTAGAAACTATCTCTATTTTTCAAGTATCGAATTCATTCATACTTTTACTTGTATATTAAATAAATGAATCTTATTTGATTTGATATAGGGTAGATATTTCATGATAAGATAATCACCATTACGATTGTTGATTATTACAGCATATAAATAACAAAATATCATCTGGAAAAGTCTACTAGACTAAAGAAGAGTAAAGTACTGCAAGTTATATAAAAACAAGCTATTACATCATTGCTTTCCATCGTCTGTTCAGTTGATGTCTATCAACTAGTAATAAAAGAAGTAGAACATATGGCATCGAGATATGGCTTCATTTAATGCATGAATCTAATATCTTATGGTCACTTCCGATTGATAGAGTGATTATTCAGGATAATATATGAACTATTATTTTCAACAAATTTGAAACATTAATCAGACCCTGTCAATTAGCATAGCAGCAAACGTCGAGAATTTACATTGTAAATAATTTATAAAATGTATAAACATAGAATCTGTGCGAAGAAAGGTCAATTTTTTGCAATATATTATTATAAATATACATATACGTATATCTACGTACATAATGCATTCATTTTGGAATCATTCTATAAGATTTTTTCTTTTCTGTAGTTAATGAATCACACTTAGAAAATTAACAAATTTCGAATACATTTATTAATTCTTTTGTTCCAATCTAATAAAGTTATTGTGAAGACTCATTCATCGATAATACTTCTAGATATAACTTTACATCAATAGATGATAACAGTTCATGTGTTTAAATTCATTGAAAAAAAACTATAATCGATCAATTGGCCGACAATGAGAGCAAAACAATTTGTGTATGCTGTATACATTGATTAATATTAATATACATGTGCAAAACTTTTTCGTCATTATCTTTTACAATGAATATCATTACTTGGTTATAGCATATTTATGACACTCAGAATACAAAGAAGTACCTATTAGTATTTAATAACTTTTACTATCAGACGAAAAGTAGTCTGGTTCTCTTGATATCAAATTCGAACAAGGACTTAATACTGTTTCTATTTAAAAGTGAATTACATGATCATGTTCCACGAAAACAAAATGACTCTGAATGTTTTCGTTCATAATGATATGCAAGATGAAATCAAGCACATTGTCATTGAGCATTGTGTTTTTAAATAAGTGCAAACTTTTTAACCTACGACACACTCTAGTAAGTGTACTCTCGTGCACGAATTTTGTAGATATAAAAGTTCTTATTGCTAAGTACTGAGAAGAAAATCAACTTTTGACTCAATAGGCAACGGATTTTTTAAACGTATGTATTACATCGAATGTCAAAAGTCAAGTCAGCAGACAAATTTGATGAAAATTGGTAACGTTCGATGCGTATCTCTTTCACTACGGATATTTACGAAGAAGTCGTTAGCCATACTTTTATTGAACAAAAACCTTCGATAGATAGTAAAGACATCAAGAAATCAATCCGAATCAGTGGCATGAAGAATACAACATGTTCTATTAGTTTACGTGTGTTAGTTTTAATTTAGTCTTAGAGAAAGAGTTTAATTGAATAGTCTGCAGGAATCTGCTAGTAGCCTTGGGCAGATAATGATTATCTGTGTATTGCTGTTCATTTATTTGCTATTTTCAACATACTTGATTCTTGAAATCAAATCAGAAAATAATTAATTACATCGTCCGTTTTCAGCTCATTCGAAAGTGGTGACTAGCTAGATGATTCTTAAAATAAATAATACATAATTCAACTACTAATTCTGACGAATCTATGAAAAAAATAGACGCAGACACCTACCTATGAACAAAATGATCGGAATCATTTCTTTTCATAATTCTCAATCATTAAAATGCACGTTTCAAGTTATTACAAGATCACAACACTACGTATGTACAATTTATTCTCATATCCTAGATATGAGAAGATCAATAAAAACATAGGTTCGTCAACGAACTTGATTTTCATTTTTTCGAAAAGTAAAAATCTTGCCAACTTTCATCCGTATAAGTCACATTGAAAAGAAAATGAAAGACATTCAATCGTGTAGATTTCCGTGAATAATTAACTGAGTATTCTCGATTGATGAAAATTACTTCAAGTGTATGATTTCTTTAAGAGAGCATCATGAATGTCATATGGATCGCAAAAAATACTGTATGAACATAAGATATTAACATATAGTAGACGATATTGAGTCGACAATAATGTTTCACGACAGAGAGTAACGGGAGGTGGAGGGAGCGGGGCGAAAAGATTGCCAACTTTTGATAGGCTGTTTTCTAAAGCTAGTGTAGATTTTATTGTTATGTTCTTTGCAAAATGAGCATTTGTCCTTCGCTTGTACTATGAAAGGTACGGGATACTAGAAAAACATGTTTTGCTTAACAGCAAAGTGAGACACATTTGAGCTCCAATTTTTGCTCGATTAATGATATTTCAGGAATTTCTTCTTGTTACGAAGTGATGCAGAATATTTTGATGTATCTATTGGTGTTTTTAAATTTTTTAAAGTTTAACTCTTCTGCTTCATAAACGTAAAACATCAAGAAAATATCCTTCGCCAACGCACTCGTACTTGTCGTTGACAATTTTCTCCATGCTTGGTTTTACGAAAAACTACTCTTTTAATATCAACAGATGCAAAATTTCAAGCTCTAAAAAATGCTCGTCATCACAAGAGCTGAATTCCATTTTTTAAAACTAATAATGACGCTAAGATCTTTTGCCGGATGTAAAACTAAGCATTAAAAATGAACATTTAGGGGTTGTATGCCAGCGATGTTTCGGATAGAGAAATTGTATTCACACATTTGGTATTGAGTCTCAAAAACAGATACGTCACTGTTCTTTAAAATGCTGTAGTTGAATAGTGTATGAAAAACCATTGAACAAAGAAAACTAACATTTTACTTTAATAAAATGCTGAGCAAATTATGTTTTTGTGGCATCCAGTATCTTTTGTAGTACAAGAGACGGACAAATGCTGATTATGAAAAGAACATATCAATAAAATCGACACAAAATTCTCTAGCTTTTGGCATCAGAACGAAGTTTTCTCATCGAATCTCGCTTTAGAAAACAGTCAATCAAAAGTCGGCAATTTCTTCGGTGCTAACTGTTAACAGACTGAAATACAATCTACAGCAAAACTACGACTTCAATCAATGAAGAAAATACTGCTGAAATAATTTATTGTGACAGAGGTTTATTATTTTTATAGCCATCATTAACTACCCTGCTCAAAGTTTTCATGCATATTAATGGAATATTGCAAGCAAAATAGATAATATTACGTGGCTTAAATTACATACATGTATTTCTATGGATAATATAAATATAAGCAAAAATTGTTTACCAGTTGTGACGAAAGAAGAACAAATACGATACGAAGAATTAGATTCTTTTCTACTAGAAAGATTATAATTAATTGTATATTAACGTGAAAATATTTGATAATTGCAATATTTCGAGGACAACTGATACTTAAAGATATTGATAGCACTAAATCAAAATAGAATACCCGAATGACAACTGTCAGTGTACACAACATCGTACTTGCATTGAAGAACGAAAAGAAATAAATAATTATAAAGATTTTCATCGACTCAAGAATTAAATTCAGTTTAGTTAAATCAACACTGATAATCCTCCAGTACATTTTTCAATAAGAGAAATGACGCTCGAGTTTGACAGGTATTATATGTTATGGTTATCGATGTGTATTACGTGATTTTATTCTCTTATAGCATGCTTGTATAACAGAGTATATGTTAATTCAATTGAATCAATGCTAGATAATGATAACATCGTGACTATTCCAGAATGCAGTAAGCTTACTAATTATACAACTATATAGTACAGTAGATATTACCATACTAATACTACTACTATGGATAGAATTTTCTATGCTTTTCTTCTTTATGTTTATAATTTCATCAGGAAGAAAATCGATCAATTAATCAGTATGTATAAAAGATTTTTGTATTGGTATGTAAATTATGTAGATCGTATATCATCGGAAAACAAAAATGATTCCTTTCCTTTTTGTTGTTGTTGAAAGCATCCGTAATTTATTTATGGTATAAGAAAATTTCATTCATAAGTCATATGTATGTATATTGAAAATTGTTTTGTGTTTTGCTATACCTGACTAGTTATCAAAAACAAAAGATAAACAAGCAATTCGAAAAGAAGAAAAAAAAAAAGAACACGAAAATATTAAACTGAACTACATTGTTGTTTTATTCTCTTGACTATATTCATAATCATCTGTGTGTCATATTGAAACATTTGTATATTTGTACAATTTTGATTACTAAATTGCTTCAGTGATCGAATAAATAATGTCAATGCATCGGATAATTGACGTGTTAAATGTATTAATGGTGTGTGTACTTCTAGAATTTTCGTTGAACGTTGAATATGTTCATGCAGTGTATCAAGTACAAATACAAGTTTTTGTCCAGCAACAATAAGTGCTTTACCTTCGTTAATTAATGATGAAACTCTATTGATTTCATTCGATTGTAATAAATGTGAATAACGCGTAAACATGGATGAGATATGTTCACGAATGTGTCGATGATAGCATTTGATAAGTGGATCATTAGTTATTGTTGAATGAGAAATTAAATAATCATCATCGATATAATCGTAATCATCCGATTTATTATTACTGAATTCCGTAAGAAAATTAGAATGACATGTTTTTGATGTCGGCAGTTGTGAAGAACGAAAATGATGTGCTATTAAATAGCAAAGAAAAAAAAATGTATTTTAAAATTACATTCGCACGAAAGATATTGTCAAAGAGTAAAAGAAAAGTCTCTTAATTACTGTTTCATATAAACATTCTTGAATTATTTAATACTCAATGAATAAGAATAATAGAATACGAAATCGTTACATAAGAGAAATTCTTTTTGAATTATCAAAGATTCGATTTATTTGTTTAAAAAGAAACGTGCTTTTATATTCATTTAGAAAAGAAAATGAAATCATTAAAATCATCTTACCAGATTTATTATTTTGAAAATTTCCATAGATTTGTGTTGTTGACATTGATGTTGTCATTTTTTTATTTTCACTCTCATTAGCTAATTCTTCGATAGGTTCAAGATTAAGTTTCTTAAATACATCGATGGGTATTGACGAGAAGTTTGTTTGCTTTTGCTTAAGACGTAGATCAATAACAGGCTTGATTAATTGTATTATTTGTGTAGCTAATTGAACAATCCTTTGATTATTCGTACTATGTTCTAAGTCATGAAGTAAATTCTGTTTAAATACTTTATAAGTATGTCGATCTAATAAACAGCCATAATTATGAAGAAATATTCGACATTCGTCGATAAATAAACGATTAATTGAATCAGTATTTGAGTTTGTGACAAGTTGCCGATATTTATCAAGAAGTGAAGAATTAATGGATAGTTTTCGAAACGAATCTTGTAATAGATCGATATTTACTAAATAAAATAACACTTAGAAAAAGTATGTTGAAGTTTTTTTTCTCTTCTTCTTCAGATAAAGACATGGCAATCAATGATACGTGACTAATGAGAAATATATGAACTTAACGTGCCTTATGTTCTTGTCTCTCTTACGTCATTTATTTTTTATGTAACTCATAACATCATTTTCATATAATGCCCCGAAGCAATCGTTGGAGCTGAAGAAAAAAATTCTATAACAAAAAAAGAAAATTTATAATAGTTCCTGTTTTCTTTTTTCATCACAGACATAAATATAGATGTATGGTTAACACTTGGAGTCGTAAATAGATAAATATATATGCATTCACACTATGGTGTGTTTATTTTAATTGATGAGCGTGCTCCTTCTTAGCATTAATCAGCATGACAGATGCTAATGTGTGAAGGTCATGACCGTAGAAGTTAAACTTACTTGATGATAATAAACGTGGACGATTGTTACCGTTCATAGTCGATGCATGAAATTCAGACGATAATGATGATGTCGATAAATCAGATAGACGTATATCAACTGCTGAATAGATTCCAGATGAACGTGATGAAGATTCCGGCGACGAATCAATAGGTGTTGGAGTGGATGTATTTGAAATAAAATCTTTGAGAAAAGAAAAAGAATAAATAATATCATATTGTAAACTCTTTCTTTTGTCTTCCTATTGAACAGAGACGTTCGTCTATCTTGACTATCAAGAGTGTTATTCAAAGGCAAAAAGAGAGTGACTCTGTTTATTGCGACAGCTGATCTTTGTTATTTTGTTCTTGCAGTTCTAGTTGACTTGCAAATGAATTCTATTTGATTTCTTACCTGATCCTTGTGGTACATCATAATCATGGTTTGATGATGATGATGATGATGACGATGACGATGATGATGCTGTTATTGGAATATCATACTCATGTGATAAAGTATCATACATCTAATCGAATCAGAGAACATTCATTTATCATAATATTGATTTTATTTTAACTTACTGATGCCGTTGATAGACAAGAAGAAGAACGTATTGGTTCAGTAGATCTAATCGTTGATGTTATTGTTGTATTTGAGATAAGTTTTAATCGATTTCCTGGACATAAACCACATTTTCCTTTGTGTTCACATAACCACCAGCCATTGAGACCATTTGGATTTTCAATAAGAACAATTAATACATCACCTTTACGAAATTCTAGTTCATCTTCATCATCGACATCATTATTATAAAGTGCAATAGCTAATTGCATTTTCTAGACAAAATTAGAAAAAGAGAAGAAAAAAATATTTACTAAGATAATCAATATAAGTTTTATATGACTTTTTGTAAAAACACATGTGATCATGAGGATGTAAGAAATAGAAAACTATCCTATTTAATTATGATATCTCTTATTTTTTGTCCTTCTGTTGTCATGAGTGTGTACTCTCCATTACAAATTGAATATGACAAAAATGTAACGAGTATCATAGATATTGGTTTTACATAGTTTAGTCTATACAGATTTGCATATTTATATGAAAATAAACCAAAAATTTGTTATTCTACATATATATATAAACAACAAATATATCTCTGTGCTTGTTTACTATTCTCCTTTTATTCCTCGATTTCTTAAACATATTGCCAGTGTTTGTATATTATCTTACTCAAGAGGAAAATATTTTAAAATGATATTTGATCTTGGAAGATAATCGATGAAGGACACATCCGTCGTGCATTGTTCTGCAGCCTTAAGAGACAATCGAAGAAGAAAAATATTGAGAACATGAAATTACTATTTATGTGTTAGAATTATAGTATTTGATCGCTACCGATCCGTGTAGACAGAACAGTGATGATTATGTAAATTTCATTATGTGCAAAATGACAAGGCAACTTATTCATGTTTTTTTTACTCTCCTAAGGAATTGTACCGATTAATATAACCATCGCGTTGTTCAAAATTAGAAAGAAAGAGAAATGAAGAAGAAGAAGATAGAGCAGAGCAAGAAGAAAAAAGACTTACCAATTATGAATATCGTAAAAATAATTCGAACAATATTTCACAGTGTAACAAATGCACACACATATACACATATATGTGCAGCAATGAAATCGGTGTCTCGATTAAAGCGAGAAGAGAGAGAGAGAAAAGTCGATAGCGTTATGGCCACCATCTATTCCGTTCTGCCATCACTCTCTTCATTCTCTCCCGTTCTCTATACACAGAAAGCAAGACGTTTACGCATATGGGACGCACAATAATAGAATCACTACCTTATAGATGAGAGAGTGACGAGCCACAATAGTCTATCACTTAGGTAATACATGAATATACATCAGAAGCGTCAGTTTGTTTTTGTTCGCGCACGTCTTTAGTCATCGCTTATTGTTATCTAAAGTCCGCCTCTTACGATTAACCTTCACTTCATCTTATCATCTCATCTATGAACGATGATGTAATATCTAGTTTCCTCGAGATCACGAGAGAGTGACGAACGGACGATTCAATCAACACACTATGCAGACAACCAACCATGGAGTGTAGGAATTTGTTAAATAAACATAAAATGAATGAGGAGTAAAGCGTTCCATATTAATCCGTCTCTAAACAGATCAACTGCCGGCAACCAAATGATGCTTGTGACGATTAGTAGTAAAATATATTTGTTCAACAGGCATAATGATTACATAAGGAGCACTTTAAAAAATTTCGTTGTTTGTAGGCTGACAAACAGAAAACATTCTTCTGAAAAAATCTTCATTTCTTCCTTGAATGAAGGTTAAGATCACACATACATACGTGTGTCCGTAAATTTCAAGTGTCAGATATCTGCCAAAGACATACACATATAAGTGGCAGTAGAGTACGAAAAAAAAGACGACAGACATCGATTTAAATAAAAAATCAATTTATTATAACCTTGTATCATACATTCAACGTCAAGAGATATTGTATATATATATACATACAAACTAATCGCGTATTTACAACTCATTTCACTAAGTCCATGTATTTGGTTTTTTGTCACTGATACTCACTGTCTGTCTACCTCTCTCTATCTCTCTCTTCTACAGTTGATATTTTACTTTTAGTTCTTAGACGTTCAATAGACAAATGTAGGGCACAATTGTCCACGTTGTGTATAAAATATTATGTATGACATTGGTGAAACCATCCTTGAATATTCTTGTACAAATAAATCCTTGTCGATGATATTGAGACGTGTGACCCTCAATTTATCTTCTATAACTAAGAAAAACTAGCGTACAAAATTGGTAATTTGTCGGTTTCTTGTTTCTTTGTACTACGAACTACCCTAAAACAAATTTTGTATACACCCAGAGGTCAATTGACACGAACACTTTGTATGGCACTTGATCAACCAACTAACTATAAAGATAAGAAATATAACATCGTACTCTCTTATCACTAGATACAACATAGACTATGTTCTACAATAATAGACCATCATAAAACATGATTTCATGTGTTGAGTGGCATGCAACCTTCAATCAATCATTATTGTTGTCCAAATGTTTGAGTAAAAAAGAAAAGAATAAATATACGTATTTAGAAAAAGAAAAAGAATGTCCCATAAATAATCAAATCGATCAATCATTAGACCGTTCTTTTTACAATTACATTATACTTAGTATTAATCGTAAGCGATTACATAAAGAACGTATTCAATAAAATATTTGCACATATTTGCTTAATTTAATCCTTTAAAACGTTGAACTAAATCACTAGTGTAAAATGTTACAAAGGATTCAAATGCGTGATTATTTACAATCTAATAAGAAAACAATGCAAAACAAACAGTCACACGATCAGTTATTTTAATTGAAATACTAAAACATTACCTACTCTCTCGTCAGTATTTGAAGACGAGAAATCTTAGGAACAAAAACTAATGTAGTACTACAGTATTTCATTATCATATTGACGAATTTAATATTCAAGGACAATTGTATAGACTCATGGAAGCAAATAATGATCATAGATATAGAACTATGAAAATAGAATCTCCAAAAATTCAAGTTCATTTACCTATGTTATATACATTCGATTATATTTGATGACAACAGAAATAAATTAGTTTTTAGACACATAACTCAATAAGAAAACTACATTTAAATAATAGTTTTATACTTACATTGAATTTTTCACCAGACTGTTAATCAATACATATACGATATTGTCAATTGCATTTCATATCATGGATACGATCAGATATCGAATTCTTTCATCGTGACGTTTTCTCTTTCCCTATGTCTATGAGCAACAGACGACGACAGCAACAACAGGTGATATATATATAAAATAATAAATAATTCTTAACAACTGAATATCTCAAATCATTTTTCATTGATCGACATTCAGATATTAATATCAGTTTGCATCATTTGATTCCTCTCTTCATTTTTTTTGCCTGCTGCGAACATAAATCATATGTTGAACAGAAGGTCAATATACTATCGGATGATGTGATTAGTGATGACCATGTAGACACACTGCCATTATTATTATGCTAACAAAATCTGATACAATATCATTACGATTGAATACGTTCGATTGCCTACTAATTACTCATCGGTGATGTTATCTATATCTATGCTATTCGATTAATTATCTTGTATGTCGTAAAAATATTATAATAATAACGATACAATAGAGATATTTTGAGTTTTGCTATCGACTATAGACCATTATCTTGATTTCGTTCAATTATAAAAGTTAGCAAGGCTTTATTAATGACTGAGCCTGTGAAATGTATGTTTCATTTTTCGATATGCAAGGAACGTGTCCTATCGATCAGTCTCTAGTTACGTAGAAGAAAATATTACCATACATCAGTTGATCTATTCTTCGTTGTTTCAAGATATTTCATTTACAATTAACATTTATAATAGTCAAGAGTTTCACTGATTTCTATATTTACAGATAATATAACATGTTTTTGCGGTATGTTTTATGACTTGAATGTTAAATGATGAAAAAGAAAAGAAATACACATTCCAAAACATGATCTGTAAAGAAAAATGTGTATCGATAGACAAAAAATAGTTACTACACTGATTTCCTTTAGGACATCTTCAAAGTTCAAAGGAATTCTCTGTGACTATCGCAAGATATATTCTATTGTTTACGCCCATAGTCTTTCATAAATTAAATCAGTAATATTTTAAAATTATCCATATCAAATAAATTAACAAGCAAAGCTTTCCCTTGACGAAACAAAGAAAAAGAAAACTACTTTTTCAGTGTATTTTAAATTAGTTGCATATCATACGGATGTGTATTCATGTGTTAGTATGAACGAAACAAAGTTCTACGGAAGCTTTAATGCAACAAAAAGAAACGACGCAATTTCAAAATTGTATCGTGTAACCATTTCGTCTTTACATGAGTATAACAGCAACATATTTAAAAATATCAAATATTTTTATCGAAATCATAGCAAATATTGAATTTCAAGCATAATAAAGTTATGACCATTGGAAAGTAAAGATTCTATCAACAAACATTTTGTATTATGAATTGTATTATCTATTCACTGTTAATGTCAATTGATAATGAAAGATGCTAAGCGAACTATAATTTAATTAGTATGACACAAGGATAGAGAACAGCCAACTGCAATTCAGTTGTAGTTTGATATGAATTCCACATTAGAGTAGCATCTTGAATATGACCTTCATGGTCCATAAGAAAGGAATGGCAGTATTATTCGAAATCTGTCACAGTGTATGACGAAGACGAGACATGTCTAAAGCGTCCTGAACTTCTACAATGCAAAATAGAAGGTCTATTCCTTAGGTTTCTTCTACGACTTGTGATATGCCCTTGTCGATTCATCTACTATGTTTCAATGGAAATTGGTAAAGCACTCACTCAACTGACAAATTCCTGTTTAATCTGAACTTTAATTGTGTTCTTGGTAGCATGCTATAGACTTATAATGGAATAATATCTCAATACGTAATGGTTGCAAAAATGCTACAAAAAGAAAATTTACTTTCAATTTAAAAAGAAATGCGTCATTAAAGATTGTTTCATGGCAAACATTGAAAAATGTTGTTATTATTTAGCTTCTGATATGTATACATGAAGGGCAAAAAGAGAATGATCGAGTCAAATTTCTAACCATATAATGCAACACACCTGTTAGATTATGTTTCATATAAAAGACTAGTCATTTGAGATAATGTTGAACGAAATTAAATGCATTTCAGCTTGAAGATCACTTCAAGAAAAACGAAAAAAAAGCAAAAACAAATCATAGATATGCATATATTTATTCATTAGTGTCTCTATTTAGTGCTATAGAATGTGTCGGTGTTTTTCAAAAGGCTCATTAGCCTTTCGGCAGAATACAGACTTAATGGTAAACCTATGAAACAAAACATAAAGGACGACAAATATTCGATTTTATTCGAGATTCATGCCGATTTTCACACTACCACATACAATTATCTTTGTTACTCGAAATCTAACAAATAATTTTCGTGTAAAACTCGATAGGCATTTGAATTTAGTTTATGCGACCGAATACTATCATTGAATGTCAACATAAATATCGTAAATGTAAAAGTCAATATGGTTAATGATATCATAAAAAGTCCTAAGTTGCATACTACAATAAAGCACCTACACTCCATCCATTAATCTATGAATCATACATTAAATGTATACCTAGAGAAAACAGACTTCAACATGTGATGAACATATGATTATTGTTTGCTAGAAATACAATGAAAGAAAAGCTAGCTGATCAATCTTCGATGAAAGATTTCATCTTTTTTTTTGTGCAAAATCTAAGTCAATAATTCGTTCGAATCATCGATTGACAGTTTCAAGTTGTAACTAGACTTTAATAATCTGTTTGATGAAGTTTTGGCAACATTTATTTTATTTTTTCAACTTATCCGTCGAATTTTACAAAAATATAATGGACCGTAGTTATTTGAAATGTGCGGTAAAACAAGACTACCATAACGTGTTTTAGAATGAAAATCAAAAAAATAGGCATAGTGTTTTTCTAATGATTTCATTGAAATAACTTCACATTTGATGGGTTCATTTCCAAAATGAATACGTGATTTTTTATTTGATCTTGTTGATGCTAGATGTTCAATAGCTTGTTCAACTACACCTTCATTTTGAACGGGAGCTAATGTACATGTTGAATAAACAACAAAACCGCCTGGTTTACATGCTCGAATTCCAGATCTGAATGAGAAGAAATAAATTTTATTTTTGAAAATTCGTTTGACTCTTTGAAACAAAAATAGTCATACTCGAGTAATTTTTGCTGATAGTTAGGCAATCCAACACGTTCATCAATACGTTTTTTTGAGAATATATTAAATGCAGTCATTAAAGCATGACGATCACTAGTACATGGAACATCAACAAGTACCTAAAGAAATCATCCGTAATAAATAGTTAACCGATCACGTTAAGTTTCATTGAGAAAATTATAGAACGTCTTAATACAACATATTAGTCACGATCTGCACACACGTCTGAGTAAGGTCATCGTTTAATTTCAAAGAATGAAAATGAATTGTTGACATGTAACTTAAGTCGTTCTTTGACTGGCTGCACGAACTAAACATATGTCGAAATACAAGAAGACGTCAATAGTCCTTCTTCGTAAATCATTTCCTGATCATATCGACTATAAGACGAGCAAAAGACAAACCAAGATCAAGTTCTTGTCTACGACAAGACATGTATATTTACCTATGAACACCTCAATAATATCGCCATATGGTGTCAATTTCAATGTAAGAAAAAGCAATGTCTACGATGTGTTACATTCATAGGGGCCCTGTTGATTATGAGAGTTGTTATTCCATATCATTGCTCTACCTTATAAATGTTTTTCATCTGACACTACTCTTTGTTTAGAATTCAATATTGTAGCATATGTTAATACATCATTTTATTTACAGTGACCTAGAGTTAATTATTGATCTCTAACAACAATCTATTAAAAAACTAGCGTATATTTCAAAAATTTTCGAAAAAAAAAGCATCGGTTGTAAAGTACATTCAATGTTGATTTTTCCATCGGTACTAAGATGTTTACTTATGACTGAATTTTATCGAAACCATCAAGAACGTTCTTTTTTCTATCACTCCAATGCCAATACTTTTCACCAAATATTAATTTTGTTTTAAAAATCACCTTCAACTTGCTCTAAGACAGACCGATTACAGAAACGAGCTCTTTGGAGCATTTTAATTACAAAGTTTGCAGCGACATGAACATTATTTTAACTCTGCCCTAACTTGTGCGAATCTGGTGTGTACACATAGACACACACATAGAAGCTCCAAAGTCTCGAACTCAACATTGCCGTATCACCATGCTCAATAGATAAATACATCATTTTTAAGCTTTCATACTCGATCAAAACTTGCTGGTTCTCTTTCGCCAAATAAGTAACCGTCTCCTTTAACAAATCGAATATTTTTCGTCATAATATCTTTTGGTATTGTTTGAGTAAAAACTTGCAATAAACGTTTCGAACGTGTATTATCAATATCATTACACGTCAATTGCACTATATTCAACAATCAAAAAGAAAACGATATAAACGATCAGAAGATTGAATAAAAAAACATAGAAACATATTCTTTCATTTACCATAAGGACATCTGTGAAAAATATTCAATGCTTTTCCACCCGGCGCTGAACATAAATCAAGTACGGTATGAAATGGTTGAACATCAAGAGCAACAACAGGAAGAATACAAGCTCCATCCATACAGTAATAATCTAAACTAAACAGAAGATATATATATATGTAATCTGAGATTAATTAAAGCACAAGGAGGCAAAAAGACAGTAATCACGAGTTTTTTACCCAATGATCCCAATTCATCGGTTTTAGCTGGTTCGAATCTTGACACATTACTACGTGGAAATGTATAGACATCCCATGATGGAGGAACCTTTCTATAGTCTTGTTCTTTATCATCATCGACAACGGAGACAATATTGCCTTTAATAACTGATTGAGCCTAGTAGAAAACGAAAAAACATAATGCTTCGAACATATTTGATGATTGAAAAGTAAACCTGTTGTTCAAGTGCTTGCTTATAGATTTCATCTAGTCTTTTAACAGGTTCTGGTTTATTGAACGTATTCATATCATCACCTTCGTCAATGTCCTCTCCTTGATCATCGTCATCTATTTCTTCATGTTCATCCACTAAATCACTTGTACCTAATAATCTTCGATTTTCTTTTTGTTCAAGCAGTTTTTTGATACCGTATTCATGATCATTCTTGGCAATGTTTTCTTGAATAAGAATAAAATCTTCACGTAATTTTTCATTATCGAATCTTAACATATCAATGGCACCTTGTTCAACTAGTTTTTCTTTTGTATTTTTGTTTGAAAGTGAATATGGATTCACTAATGCAATAGGCTTAGGTACACTAAGTAAAGCAAGACGTATAGATGGCCAGTGACGATGATATATTAATGGATAAGCAAAATCAAAATATTCTAGAGCAAGTTCATTCGAATGTGAACCATGATGTGATGAAAACATCTGAACAAGAAAGTAGATATTTTTTTGTCTATGCATACCATATCTGAATGAAAATCGTACCCATTTCTTTTTGAATGGTCTTGCATGGCGGACAAATGATAAATTTATTTCGATCGAGCGGCTTTTCAATAGATTAATCAATTGCTTTTGATAAATCATCATCTGGAAAGAACGTATTACTCGCCTAGGTTTTCTACTTTTTTTTCAGCTTTTACGTTGATAAAAAAATAAATACATCTTCAAAAGGAAACCAGAAAAAAAACAAGTGAACTAGCAAACGAACAAAAAACTATTCGAAATACGAAGAAATTAACCTATTTTATAACGAAAGACAATTCTGAGTAATTACTGTTTATCATTTGAAAGAGTTTTTAAAATTGTTTCATAAACTAAATATGATATAGAAACAGCTGGAACAACTTTTAGCATATTAGGTATTAGACCACGATAGAAACCAACAAGTCCTTCTTTATGCCAAATTTCTTTTATCACCGTTGGTACTGGTAACAATGGATGGGCTTTGCTTTGATCCATGTGTGGCAATGGAACGATTTGTCCTTGACGACGAATTCTCAATAGAGATATTGGATAAGTTACCACTTGACCAGTAAATGATGAAAAGGCACCACAACTCAAAACTATGTATAATGGTGGTTCACAATTATCATGTCTGGTTATATAAAGACGTTTAAGACTCTGAAAAAAGACATGTGTAAAAACATTCTCAAAATACATGAAAGATCAAGTAAATCACTTCGTAACATGCTAAATCAAAGCCAGCGTACGGCACTATACCAATTTGATTGAGAAAATAACCGCGCCAAAAAGCTTTTGGACCTTCCAATCGATAGATTCGTTTGACAGCATCGGCAATATTTGAAAACTCGCCTGTACGTCTTAAACATAGTCGTACTTTCAAGACCTAAAATTGACAATAGTGAAAACACGAACATGAAAATAAGTCAAACATTTACATCTAACGGATAAACAGCAGTTTGTGAAATAAAACCAGCGACTGCTCCAGATATAAACCTTTCCACAATTGTTGTCTCCATTGTTAGATCTTTATTTTGCATTCTTTTTACAATTTTTTTAATCTGTTAATAAAGAACTAATATATTAATATACAAGAAATATCTATGTTACTTCTTCGAAAAAAGTGAATCGAAGCGCTGTTTCAGGTATGATTTTAAGAACATTTGTGCCGTTACCACGCCATAAACTAGTAAAACCACCTTCTTTGATTAAGTATCGATAACCATTGATCACAGACATACGTTGTCTCGAACCCAAATACTAAGAAACCTAACAATATTCACCGATCTTTTGTAATTATAGCGGGTGAGGAAGTCTATGAGTGTGTTATGTTTGACTTCAAGCTATATACCTGCATGATGATTTTTAAACGATCAAATGGAGCAGTCGCAGTTCGTGACACAGCACCAGCACAGCCACCTGAGAGAAGATGTTTCCACCATTGTTTATTTTCTGTTTCTGAATCTTCGGGCGCAACACAGGATGATTCACCTAAGTCAAGATGCTAATAGAAAAATGAATAGCATAAATTTATTTATATTTTATTCGAAATAGAAATTCAATAACAAACCGTTGCTCCACGCCAATATCTTAACATTTCATGAGGATCGTCAGTAACACTATCAAGTATTGCAGGATTAACCATGAAAAAAGAACGCCATTCGTCATAAGATATTTCTAAAGAATTATTTTGATCCATTCTAAACAATAAGGACGTGTTTTCTGTTAGGAAAACGTCCAAAATAAAGTTGCTTTACTTGCTAACTAATTTATGTGCTTCATCTAAATCAAGTGTAATGCCAAGTTTTTTAAAGTAATAAACTATATCTTTAGCATCGAATCTTCCTAAACAGAAATAAAATTCTCATGATGAAGATCATCTCTCATTTTACTTCTCATTATTCTTTACTTGCCTTGATGACTAGCGTCTAATGTTCGAAACACGAGACAAAGTTTCTTTTCTTGTTGTAGGACATAATTAGCAAATTGTTTAAATGAAAGAGACGATGTTGTTGGGGATCCACCAGCCTGGTCGATTATACGCTACGAACAGAAAATGAATTCTCAATCTCCTTGGAAATTGAAACAACAAGACAACTTACACGTGCTATAGTAAAACGGTTTTTGGATGACGTTTCAACACCAACTTTTTCTAATAATGCAATTAGTTCATCGACCTCAATTCGACCATCTTCGTTTTTATGAAGACGACGAAAAAGTTCTCTATAAGAAAGATGTCTTTCATTTAACTGATGATGAATATTTGCATCGTTTATTAGATCAGGAGAAGGATCGTTCATCGCAATGGATTCCTTTTTCTAAACTATTGACATGATTTGATTGTCTGAAGTGGAAATGAAAGAAAAAACAAAAAGACAAATGTGATTCTTTTTATTTTTCTTGATCTTTTTCGATTCTTTTTTTTTCTTTATTGTTTAACGCGCGTAAAAAATACACACAAGAAAAAACAATGTGAATTGTATGATCATTAAAAAAACAAACGCACGTTTACATATTTAAGCTTCATCAACGCTTAATTTTTCGCTGACATAGATACCGTCGAGAAATTTACGAATATCTTTATTTTTAACTGATGTCGACATTTGAATAAGTGCAGCTAAAAGAACATATTAAAAAAAAAATTTCAATAAGAAAATCAAATGATTTTAAAAATATTAATTATACACACCTGATCGTGATACAAGTTCGACGTCGTTTCCTTCTAAAATAAGTTCATCCTTTTGTTTTGTGCTGGCGGTTATTTTAACACCTGGTTGCATTTTAACACGACGAACGAATTTTTCACCTAAAAAGTTACGAATTTCAACTGCTTGACCATTTTCTGTAACAACAGTATTGATAGGAAAGTGAGCGTATACTGAACGCATTTTATAGCAATATCCCTAAACAAAGAAAACCACAACATAAATATTATTCAATATTTTAATTCGTAATATGTGATTAAATGAGTGAGAATTATGATTTTTTTTCACATGCCGAACTATGTATCTTTTTATCAACTTTGAAATTATCCTATTGCGGCGTTGTCATTAGAGAAGTCATTGTTTCAATTTACCTTTGTAACACCTTTAATCATATTGTTAATATGCGAACAGATTGTACGCACAACGGCATTTTCCTTGTTTGTACCGAACCATTTTTCGACAACGAGCAAATTCTTTTTTGGCATCGATATATCAACACGAGCATGACGAAAATTTCGTACAAGTTCGCCTCGTTTGCCTTTTACTCGAACAACACGACTTTTAACGCTAACGGCGACTAAATGTCGACACAAAAAAAAACAACAGATGAAAAGCAAAGATTTTCGACAAAATCAAGCATACCGTCTTCTGGTATGACGAGTTGTTCACGAGCTTTGATTTGACGCATGATCGAATATTATTGAGATGGAAATAGAGATCGATCTAGAAAAAGAAAACACCATATTTACGATCAGGTTATTCGTTACACTAATATTCGAAATAAAGTTTACTCTTAGTCTAACATGGTAAAACGTGGACTATGTTCATCTGAATCTTTTTTTTAAATAATATGTGAAACTCAATTTATTTTTCTTTAAATGAAAAATAATTTATTTTTCGCTATACTATTCAATTGATTGATTCCAAGAAGACTGAAATGCATTAGTGTGATAAAAATATTAAATGAGTCATATAGATGTAGTTGCTTGGTAACTCGGGCAGTTAATGCTTGTCAATTGAAAGTAGTTACAATTTTTTTTATTTTGTATAATTTTAACTAAATCTAAACTGAACAATGACATCAACATATCGTCCAAATGAATCGAAACGTGAAGAATTCCGTCGTTATCTTGAAAAGGGTGGCGTTGTTGACGCTATCACAAGTATATACTTGTCTGTACCATATAATGGTTCTTATCATAGTTTCCTGTTATTCTTCTAGGATCATTAGTGGCTTTGTATGAAGAAGCTGAAAAACCGAATAATGCAACGGAATTTGTTCGACGATTTATGGGTGCCAGTGGACCCGATTCAGCCGAAATGGAAACGTTGAAAACTGAAATAATGTCTATGCGTGAAAAACTTGATGAAGCAGTACGAGAAAATGAAATATTAAAGGAAAAATTACAAAAATATGAGAATGGAGAGCGTGGACAATAGAGAACAAGGAAAAATTGATGAAATTTTATCTCTTGTCTTTTTTTTTTCATTAAACATATAATATTATCTAACTTCGTTTTTTTCTTTTAATCATACTCCTTTTCTTTCTCTCTCATTTTTTTCACAAATAAACTTGTAGATGAAATGAAAATGCTTGCTAACGAATCAGAATTTCGTGTTAAAGTAGCTGTTCGTGTAAGTTAAATTCAATGATTTTCTTTTTTGTTTTCAACAAACGAACCAAATTCATTTCTAGGTTCGACCATTTTTACAACGAGAAAAATCACATGAACAAAAAAGTTGCATTACTATTCATCCACAATCGAATCAAATTGTATTAGGAGACAGAAGAACATTTAAATATGATTTTGTATTTGGACCAAAAACTCTACAGGTAGGAAGAGACTCAAATAAATATCAGATCTTAATAGAATGTATTAGACTTCCAGCTAAACATATCAGGCAAAGTTTATTGGTTCATTGAGTTTTATTTTCAATTAGTTTGAGTATGTGTAAGTGCGTGAGATATTCTTTAGTTGTGTGACAAGGATACTGAGGGAGTTTTCAGAACAGTGTTCAATAAACAAAGCAGTAGTATTTAAATAGAACTTCGATAGACTATTGAAGATTATTCAATAAACAGGATTTGAACATTTCAAAATAAAGAATTCTCTGATGTCTCCGATCTACTCAATGCCAGTTGACTTTATTTTTGAATCTTTCACAAGTTGATAACAGGGAAAATCTCAGAAAACATCATCACAATTTTTCATATTTGAGACTTCAGTATTAAATGTTACCTTATGTTCATTAGAGACGGAAAAAAAATTTTTTCATGTCGATGAACAGAAGAATAATCTGATCGATATAGTTGTATCGTGCAATGTTCCCACTATATGTTAAACTACGAGAAGAGTTCGTAAGAGTGATAGTTGAAAATAATACAAAAAAATCAAAACGAACAATTTTTATCTAGAAAGTTAGAACATTGAAGAATAGTTGTAAAACATCCTAGTTCTTTTTATTAGTTACCTATAAAGTAATATGATGTAAAGATTGATGGAAGAAACATGGACTTGTAATATTCCAAAAGAAGAAGAAAACAGAAGAACACGCATCTTTTCAAATTTGGAGCTCCTTGATCTTTTTGTCTATAGGAAGAACTATATCGAACAAGTGTTGAACCAATGCTCAATAATGTTTTCGATGGATACAATGTTACTATATTTGCTTATGGTCAAACTGTAATAAGATGTAGTTCACTTAATCATTTGAATTATTTTTTCATATGATTAGGGTTCTGGTAAAACATATACCATGACAGGTGGAAATATTTTATCAATAGCAGAAAAAGATTATGGTATTGTACCACGTGCTGTGAAAACAATATTTGATACTGTACAAGTCAGTGAATTATTTTCTTTTTCAAGAAAAAATCTAAAATAATAAAGTAAAATTGAATCATTTCTTTCAGAATAGAAAAGATTGCCGAGTAACAATATCCGCATCGTATCTAGAAATTTATAAAGATGATATCATTGATTTACTTGATGTTAATGACAAAGATTTAGATGTCCGAGATGATGCAGCTGGAAATACAGGTATATATAATAGAATCTTCTATTACTAAATCATCAAATTTAATTAAGTACATTTTTTGTTTAGTTGTTATTGGAGCTAGTGAACATACGTGTCATTCAATTGAGGATGTTGTTAGTTTATTAAAAAAAGGTTCCAATGTTAGACATACTGGTGCAACACAAATGAATGATGAATCTTCGAGATCACATGCTATTTTCACTTTATATATAGGTATAAATTTTATCAATAATGATCTGTCAAAAAAAAACGAAAACATGTTGTTTTTTTCTGATTCTTCTTTTAGAACAACGTCTACAAGATAAAAATTCTAATGCAAATAATGCGGAAGCTTCATTTGATGCTCTTGTTAAACCATCACAAACAACATTCGACGGTAAAAACTGTTCGATTAATCTTTACTGAATCAGACTATGAATTAGATGTCTATTTTCATGAGATATAAACGAGGAAAATAGTTGTTACGAATCGTCTATCTAATGTTTGTGTGCCTTTCTAGAAAGTTATCTTTCTGCTAAACTTCATTTCGTTGATTTGGCTGGTTCTGAACGTGTTGCACGTACACAAAATACAGGTGAACGTTTTCAAGAATCAATACGTATCAATTCGGGTCTATTGGCTCTGGGTAATGTTGTCAGTGCTTTATCGGATCCAAAAAAACGTACCGGTGGTCATATACCTTATCGTGATTCGAAAATTACTCGTTTACTCAAAGATTCACTTGGTGGAAATGCTAAAACATTAATGATTACATGTAAGATGAAGAAAACACCAAACTCTGACATTGAAAAAGATAATCTTTGACGATGGACTTCATATTTAGGTGTTAGTCCATGTGCTGCTGATCTTGATGAATCTCTTAATGCACTTAAATATGCACATAGAGTATGTATCGCACATATTACAATGAGTTCATATCGTTACTAGTATTTATTTTTCTTTAAAGGCAAGTCAGATTCGAAATAAACCTATCAAAAATGTAGATCCAAATGCGCAACGTTTTATTGAAATGCAAAGTGAAATTACAGTAAGTAATTGTAGTTAAGCACAACACTTGATCAGGTTTTTCTTGTATACATTCTAGTATTTACGAGAAGAATTAGAACGACAACGAACAATCGTATCACGTGATGGACAATCGTGTAATAGCCGAAGATCAGCGTAAGTGTACACACATCAATTTCAAAAAGTAAAAAAAAGCAACGAAATTTCGTTATTTAGTGGATTCAGTAGTGTTGATCATTCACGTCGTTTAATACAAACAGCCTATGTATGTTTTCAACAATTGAATGAGTGTGATGATTTAAATGATGAACAAAAACAATGGATACAAACATGGATGGATGCCGTATCAAATGTAAGATTTTGACGAAAAGAAAAATAAGAAATCTTTCGTTTTTCATTGAATGTTTCTCATAGGAAAATTCGGAGGATTTATGCAATGATATATTTACATCTCGAGTAACCAATTTAGAAAATGCTTTACATTCAGTAAAGATAAAGAAATAAATTGACGTTTCATCACATTTTATTTTCTAGGCAAAAGATGAACTTAGATCAGAAACACAAATGCGTGCTAAACGTGATACAACACTTGACCATTTACAAGAACAACTTAAAGCTAAAGTAAACAAAAACAAAACCTGCATATGAAATAACTAAAGTAAAGTCTTTTCTTCTGTTTTTTTCTCATCAAGGAAGATGAGTTAAATCGAATGCGCAATGCATTAGATGAATCAAATTATCACACAACAACAACAAAAAAATCTCTGCCAGATCGAACCAAGTCAGCACCACATTTTGGCGGCGTTCAAAGAAAGGTAAATAATATGTACGAGTACTGACACAGGTCCGAACGGATTCTTTTTCAGTTACTTCTCAAACAATATCTGCAAGTACATAGAGTTTGGTTTCCTACTAGACATTATTTCTTTTCACCTGACATTGCACTGAAATACAGAAAACTAATTTCTAGCACAAAACACTATTGTAGTAGTTTTTATTCTTTGATTTTCTAGGAACAATCAATTCAACCACGTACTATACATTCTAGTCCAGCTGTTTTCAATATGGATTATGTTGTTGAAAGATTTCACGGTCGATCACTTGCTTTAGCTCATTCACAAGAAGAAATCGAAGAGTTAGATCTAAGGAATAGTGACGAGAGATTAAACGATGACAGGTAATTATGTGAAACAAAAACAGAAAGATGTGTGACATTGAAAAAGATTCGATTACACACATAGATCTATGAAAATCCTATTTTTTTCTATTCATAATCATAGACTAAGAAGTGTTCTTGATTGATTTAGAATTCATGTACATTCCACTTAACATCGATCTTTCGACGTATTTGAATGATCGTCGGTATTTCTTAAGATCATCTCTTTCTAAAATGTTGTTCTCCTTTATAAAGCAAATAAGCTTTGCGACTGACGTGTGCATTTAGGTATAAAATTAAGAAGAATTCTATTCGTTGTATTTTCAATCGAATAAATATTCGCTTACAATGAATTCAAAATTAGATTATAGTATATTTTCCGAAGGAGCAAACAATATTTTCGACTATCGGTGTGCTAAAAGTAGTGTTGTCTCGAGTGTATTATAAAATCAAACCATGCCAATGACATACATGCTACTTTTGATTTAGCCAAACTAGATACGTTTTATGTAGATAATTCTTAAGTCTTTTTCAAAACTGGAATCTACCATTTCAAAGATACTATCTGAGTTCTATGCAGACTTGCACAAGCTCCAGTTGTGTTGAACTAATTCATACCTCATTCGATAGATTTCTTTCAAAAAATAGAATGGCGAATAATTTGTTGAATTCTATCACAAACAACTATAAATGTCGAATTGATCAATTGTATTATATTTAAGAAAAGATATAGCAGATATCAGGATATGAAAGATTGAAGAAGAACTGATGTTATTTTCGTTCTATGTATGCATGCCTATAAGAAAAATGTCATATAATAGCAGTCATAAAACAATATCACGAATACTGGTAGTGCGAATAATTTTTTCAAATCATGATACTTCAAAATGTGTATTCTCTCGGGTACGATTACATGTCACGCAACAAAAAATATAAATCGATTTCATGAGAGTGTTCATGTTTCAAAGAAAATTCAGTTCCTAGCTTAGATGTTCAAGAATATTTCTACGATCGAAATATATGAACATAGATCATGTATCCATACGTATGACAATGATAAGATCTTCATCTCCTTTTTTTTTCATCAACTTTATTCCTATTGAATTGAATTGATAGATATTTTGTAGTAAATTTTCATCTATTTCTATAGAAAATTCGTTCGTCATGGTACCTATCGTCTTCGTAAGAATCGTTTGACACCAAGTATTTTTCATCAAGATGAAGCATTACAAACATTAACAGAATCGTCAATAAATAAACAAAAATTAATCGAAGAAGTAACACGAAAAGTTAAAGAAGCTGAAAGCAAAGCACAAGATCTTAGTATCAATATTCAGTAAGAATTTTTATTTTCTTATCTTATAAAGTCGTTTAATTCTCTTTGAATATGCATGTTAGATTGAAAGAACAACTAATCAAAAGTGTTTATGCATCAACAAGAGATGTCAAAGAGACCAATGATCAGTATGAACAACATATTAAAATGTTAGAAAAAGTCAGTAGTCGATAAGAAAAGCAAAAGAAAATATCGATTGAAAAAACTCACTCCACTATTTCATAGGAAGTTGACAAAGCTAAACAAGAATATAATGATTTACAAAAAACAATACAGCAAATAGCAACAAAAACTACAAGTGAAAAATCGAAATTAGAGAGGTATTTAACAATATATTATCATTTGTAATATCGTACAACATGGTTTATTTTCAATATAGTGAATATCGAAAAAAATGTGATGCTGCTAAAGCTCGTCTCGAATCATTACAACAAAAAGAAAGACAATATCGAGAACTCGTGAATAAACTTTCTGGAAATAGTGAAAAGAGGTAATTGTTAGTTATTTTTTATCCGCGATATTTTTTTTCTTTTTTTACATTTTCTCGAACCAATCTGTGGTGTTTAACATATGAATCTTTGAAATTCTAATGAACGTAAATTTTTGACGATGAACCGATTCTTCATAAATAGCATCTTTGATGTACAATGAAGAATTAAATGAGAATACAAAACATATTATGCCATCGACGACTACTGATCTAATTTCATAAGATGTGATGTATCGAATACTATATTTGCATTTTGATTCTGTATAAAAAAAGAAGTGCGATCAAGTTCGCATTTTTGTAAATAGGCAAGTTTGTATGTCTCCATTTCGTTTGACATCGGTCTGTCTGTGACACGTATAAATATTTGATCGAATAGAAATACAAATTATCGTATTATAGTATACGAATTCAAAATAGTCATGTATTCATTCAGGAGTTATGCTGGTATTTTGGTGACCTCTAATCTCGGCTAACTCCACTAGGATAACCCGGAAAATCTCTTGACAGAGGTAAATCGTCATGCTGAATTGACTAGTGATATTTTTTTAGAAGTCAAAATGAATTAACACTGGAATCTCAATTCTTCTAGAATGGTGCCTTCGTTACTCTACATGGCGATAAGATGTGAAATATCAGAAAAATTGAGATTTCAACGTCGATTCATTTTGACTTCTAAAAAAATATCACTAGTCAATTCAGCTTGACGATTTACCCCTGTTAAGAGGTTTTCCGGCTTATCCTAGTGGAGTTAGCCGAGATTAGGGATGTTCGGAAAACCCCTATAACACCTACACTAAATCATCTGGCACATTGGGTCTTGTGCAAATGGAAAGAAAACAAATTTTGTCTATCAAATGGTCACAATAGAATCCAAAATAAGATCAGAATGACCGTCAGAATATTGTTTGCAAAATGTTCATAAAGAATTCATCTGACAGGTCCATTATGAACCAAAATATTTTTGTATGAAAATGTAGCCACAAGATTTCTCTGTCCAACCTCTATCTGCTTCCCAGCAAGAGTTATACACATAACAGTGGCGTCTTACTTATTTTGAAATGGATAAAACTTTCAGATCTAAAATTATTAGTGTTCGGATCAGAGAGATTGTTGGCTAGTCTGATTTGAACTTCAACTTGAAAAGTTTGAATGGAAACATTCATTCATTGAAGTACTTCACTAGTTTCGAATCTTTTAATTTCTTCTATAATGAACTGTAGCATTATGTATGTATAGGAACAAGTTTCGCTGTCCATATTTCATAATACATGAAATTAAAGAATATGAAACTGAACTTTTTTCGTGTATCTAAAAGTAGCCACGTGATCAATTTATGCACATCTGTATAACGATTCGGCATGGGAAAACTTTGCTTCATCTACTTCTGCCAAGCAGCTCTTACTCCTATTTTATTTGCAAGTTCATAATTTAACTCAAAAATAATCACTTGTCTTCTATTCTTATTGTTATTTCGATTGACTGAATAGTAATAGATATCTTTTTTCTATGATGTTTAGAATTGCCGATCTTCAAGCAGCTCTGTTTCGTATGAAACAACAACATGAAACAGCTCAAAAACGCATACGAGAAGAAACAGAATTAAAAAATAAATTCGAACAAGATCTTTTACGAGAACAACAACGTATACAAGAATTAACAGTTCAGAATGAACAACAACAAAAAATTTTAAAATTAAAAACTGAAGGTCTTGTTGCTGCACAACGAAAATTACGTGGTGCACCAAATGGAAATCCGAATGATGCAGCAACAGGAACTAATTTCGACGTTGAAATGGAAAAATTGGTTGCTGAAAGAAAAGAATTAGAAACGTTAAGAGATGATGTTAAAAAACGAGAAGAACTTATTCAAAAACGAGAACTACTACTTAATGAACGTACAGAACTTGAAACAAAGAAAGTACGTACAAGTCAAGTATTAAATAAGGTATATAAACGTATAGTTAAACATCTTTGATTTTTATGCAATGAATTTATCTAGAGCTTAAAATCGGTAAATGAAAAATTGAAAACTGTTGATAAACAACAATCAAATCATCAAATGACACGTGAACAATTACTGAAACAAAGACGTTTATTTACGGAACGTTTAGAACAACAAGACAGTGTGTTAACACCAACAGAAGAACGACGTTTAATTGAAATTGATGAAGCTATTGAAGCTATCGATTTAGCAATAGACTATCAAAATAATATTATTAGTAAACGTGAACGTGAAGTTCAACAATCGATTCGAGCAAGTCAGGTATAGTGGTACCTTACATATACACATATGAAATAATCGAAAGTTTGCTAATTTTCCTGTCGTTTATAATTCTACATTTGTACCAAAAGAATAGTCTTCTATTTTCAATCACTAAATCCATAAATTAATTTTTATTAGATATTAAGTAAAAAAAATTATACGATAATTACCTAGCAATCAATTACTATTTCAAAAGCAAAGAAAAAACTACAAATTTCTTAATTAGACATTTTTCTACAACTACTACTTGTGCAATTATTTAGATGTTAACTGACGAAATTTAACTTTTCTATGTCAAGAGCTATTTCATAACTGCATAATGCCCTATACAAACATGGCAAGAGAGAAATCCTGGCAACGGTTAACATCTAGATTCAATTCATGAAATATATATGTATTGATAAGGATAGATACTCGATAGGAAAAGATTTTGTTCGATTTCATACTCTGCCTACGAATATGTTTTAGTGTGGAAAAATTGAGCTGTTTTAATAATAAAATTCTTACTGATAGTGAAACATGACCGGCAGAGATACTTCGAAAGAATTCTTAAGACAATGAACAGGTCTTCCTTCATATAATTGACTTTCGAGACTGGACTTGCTCATTATTTGCTCTTCTTATAGGAGATCACTATTTTTCTCTATAGCAAATATCTCGAGAAAAGCATATTGTAGGCGAACGAATCTGTAAAGATTATTCAATGTCGAGCTTCTAGACAAAGCTGTCGATAGAAAATTTTAATTTTAACTCACTTTGAATACCTTCAAGTCTTTGCAGGAATTCTATTTACATACAAAAAATTCGCCTTTGCTCTACTTTTGCTTTGCATATTTAAATGAAAAAAATTAAACATCTTTAAACATTCGTTCTATCATAAAAGAAACTTAAGTAACTAACTTTTCGTCCGAGTTTTCTATGCCATATTTCTAAATCAAATTTTTGTAGAAAGTTTTGAAAGAATTAAATTCTTTTATTATTCAATTATTTTCTGTTTAGGGTCCCGAATGTCCTCTGTTCAAAATAGGTCAATTGAATGAAAATGAATCTAAAGAACTTTGCCGAAAATTATTTGAAAAAGTCGTCGATCTTAAAGACGAGGATAATAAAAATCGACGTGAATTCGATGAAATCAAAGTATGAATATTTTCAAGATGTGTTCGTTTTTTTTTTTCGTTTCTACTTAATTTTCTTTTTCTCATCTTCAGTCTCAATTACTTGAACAAAACGAAATCGTAAACGAGTTACAATCACGTATTCAAACATTAACACTCGATCATGATCGTCGTTTAACATCTATTCAACAAGCACATGAAGAAGAAAAACAACTATTACTTGGACAATTACAAGAATCATCAAATCAAATGAAAGATCTTGAAAGAGATTTATATTTCTACAAACATAAAACAAGAGAATTAAGAAAATCAATGGCTACATCAACAACAAGTGCACTTGACGCATCAACATCATCAACAACAGCTGGTACACGACGCAAAGAATCAAATTCAAATGAAGATGATTTTCTAACAAAATTACCAACACCACGAACAGCTGTACAACAATATCAGCCTGCACCGTTTCTTCTTAAAGTAGGTAATCGAAGTAATTCAGCAAATCAAATACAACAAAATGAAATAAAAAAACGATAAGACACTCGAATCGTATGTTTTCACTTACATGAATTTTCACACAGTGATAATTCTCTGGAAATTCAAAATGGAAAAGAAAAAGAAAACAAGTTTCTTATATCTTACTTCTCGTTTTTTTTGTTTTTCGTTCTCTCTCAACTTCACAGTGTTATTCATTATTGTTTTCTTTTCATTTTGTTTTTTATAATTTTTTGTGTTTGTCAGTCGTGTGTAACAGACTATGTGTTTTGTAGTTTTATGTGTGGCATTTTATGTGACTTTTCATTTTGTACATGTTCCACGATTTAAATAAGAAAAACAGAACAAAAACAACAATATATCATAAAGGAAAATTGAGCTTTGAATAAATGCAAAACGTTAGATTAGGAAAAGGAAACGAAAACGATTGAATATTTCAATTTTGAATCCATTTGTTACGTGATACTATCTCTTCCTATCATCAAAATATGTGTTCAATCGACATGAAATAAACGAATATGTTTGATCGTAAGTAACAATTTCAAAAGAAAACAAAACTAACTGTTTATCTTTCTTACATAAAATCTTCGCCGAAGCAAATTTTTTCAAGCAAGAAATGTAATACAATAAGTATTATCGATAAATAAATGACAAAAACTTTGGATGAGATTGAATGATTCAGATAATTCAATGTAACCAATCAGCAACAGTATCGAACGAACTGAAGGCATCTTACAATAGAATCGATACTTAGTATGGTGAGGAGTTTTTACACTCCTGTAATATGAATCCGTACTCTTCTAGAGTTTTAACCAGATCAATAACTAATTAACATTCGACCAGTGATTTCTCAGCTTTCGGATAAGTTTCGAAATTGGATTCCGTCGGGAAAAACATATTTTCGTTCGTTTCTTCTATGAACAGCTAACGGAAAAGAATGAGAGAAGTCTCGAATTCCAAAAGAAAGAGCGATTGAAATAATAGATTCAGCATTTATTCTTTGTTTTTCATGCTTCTGAAATACGATAGATTTTACTGAGGTCGATATTTACTTGTGATTGGTGAAGCCAGAACACAATTTTTCACTGTTGTCAAGCGACTTATGTGTTGTTACGTAATTAGATGAATGCTATGTTCCATACGACAGTAGTACGTATTTATTAAATTCATGGTTCTTAATATTACTTATGGATTCAGTTACTTCGTTATTTAATGCTGCAGCATTTATGAATGAATATTTACGATAAAGAAATTCTCTCAGTAGAACATTGGTGTGTGTGTATGTGTATCACGTTGGCAAACTGAAATTCATTCTTCGATTATGATTAAGATTGACTTTCAATTCTGTACTTTTTGTATTGATATTAACATGCAAAAGTAAAACTATTGTGAAATACCGAAATTCAATCGATTGTTCAGCTTAGTATCGGATGTGATCTTGTATTGATATCTGGTTCAATAATTGATTCTTCAATAGTATTAAAATACTACTCATAACAGACGACTACAAATGCATATTTTAACTGACAATCCCTGTGTGTCTTTTCTTTTATATCTATACATTATTTTATTTCCTCTATTCGAAACCATAGTCAATCAGAAGTGAATACGCAGTCGAGACAATGTATTTTACTAGTGAATTAGTCGCTGAAAACGAATCCAATAAAAAATTGCATGCCAAGAAGTCAACTTAAGCAACCCAAAAACTAAACATTTCTTGCTCATGTTTGACATGACACTCAATATTATACCTCAAATGCTTGAGATTCGATTGAAATCGATAGAAAAAATTGACTGTATGATTTTACCGATACATTAAAATACAATCGTTATTATTCTTGAGAAAAAAATTCAATATGCCTATTCGACCGAGTTACATATGAAAAAGTGACCGATGCTTAGAATTATAGAACCGTTCGCATCATCAATTTCTTTTAGATGTTCAAAAATAATTTGGAGGAAGAAAAACTTTATCTCAATTTTCAACAAGGACCTTGAATCAAATTTCGAAACGGCGCGAATTTTCACTTGACAGAGCTTTAATTCATACATCGACTATAGAAGTGGTTCATTTTCTGTGAGCCGTTGGCTATATGAAATTCTACGTTTGTTTGTAATAAAAACTCTACCACTCAATAAGAAATATTTATGAAGGTTGTTTAAAGTTGTCAACAAAACAATTTCTAACTTATCTTTGATAAACATTCAAGTATCGTAAATTTATCAGTTTCACCCTCGTTTGCATGTGACCAGTAAAATATTTATCTATTTCTTTATATAAAATATGATCTATGTGTTCACTAGAAAAAAAGAATCATAATATTATTCTTTGACTTAAACATGTATGGTTATATTTATATGGTTCGTATGACTTTAATCTTATGAAAGATCTACAGAAAGAAATAAACATATGAAATGTTTTTAAATTAATTATGTCATAGAAAATTCCTTCAGGATTTCAATCGCACTAGACAAATACAAAAAAAAATAATTTCTGTTTTTTTTTTGTTCTCTCTTTCTTTTTTAAATGAAGCCCATGTGAATTGTACGTCAGAATATCGATTGATTCGTACAGCAATTTAAAAGCAAGTACAACTGTAAGAGAAAAAAAGAAATCCAACCACTGCGTAAAAGATTTTTTTTTTCTATCGAAGTGGTGTAGTTTCGAGAGACAGTGAAGTGTTAATTTTACAGCTACAATAGCAACGCTATTGTCGTCAAACGATTAATCATTTTTTCTTCTTCGATTTCTCGATAGAAACGCTAACAATTTCAAAGAAATAATTATGACTGATTTGAATCATCATAACAATTCCATATCAACTGTTCAATTAAGTCCTTTCGGTGAAGAACAATGGAATCGTATCGTAACATATTCTCCAATTTATGTTCATTGGACCGATATGATCATGATGGGTCAACCACGAGCACAAAAGCCTTCGCCGGGAAAATTAAATCTAATGGGTCCTATTGATTTGAATACACTTAAATTAGAAGATGAAATATTATTGAATGAAATTCATGATATAAGAAAAACAACGGTTAAACCATTGAGACCAGATGCTAAACCTCAGGGATCAAACGTCTTCGTTAATATGCAAGATGCTCATGAAACATCAGCAAATGGAGATGATTTTCAAGTATCATCAAATAATTTTCAAGAGTCAAAAGAACTATCAAAACATAATTGTAGTTATTCGGAACCATCGTTTGTTGATCAACAAACGAACAGCAAACGTCCCTTTTCATCAAAGAAGGTATATCTTTTTCTTTTTAGAGGTTCGAATGAATTGTTTCTTTTTACTTGTAGAATTTGTACGGTATGAGGAGGAATTTTGTTTAAAAACAATGTAGATTTCTCTATTCGAAAATTTCAGTGCCAGAAATAAAACATATTTACTTTACCTAATTGGGAATAATAACAAATGCCAAAATCTTTTAACTATAATTTCTATGTCTTCTTACGTAAACAGAAACAAACATATTGATTTATGATGAATACACTAGAAATCAGCTTGTTTGTTCTGTTTATTTTGATTTTGTTTTGTGTTTTTTTCAGACTGTTTCTATTCAAGCGAATAGTGATAACCAAGTAAGAAAAACACCTCAGATCAATAACGTAGCAAAACCTCAATCGTCAGTACTAACTCAACTGCGACAATCAGCAATAGCTCGAGAAAATTCTTTCTCAGTTGCTAGTGATCATCGTATTTCTAGTCCTTTATCGATTTCTTCATCGAAACGAAATGTTTTGAGTGCTCATTCGAGTCATTATAATCAACAGCTGCAAAAATGTCAAACATCGAAATCATCATTATCAAATGATATTAACACAATAGCTAGTATGCCTGAACATTTTACCAGAGATTCATCTGCTTCAGTACGAGGAGCACGTGCAAGAAGTACGAATACAAGCCGTTCAACAATGCATATGCTTAAAACCAGAAATGATCGTAAACGACAAAAGCAAATTGTTCAATTGAAAACAATCTTAGTTGAACCATGGAAACATATGCCATGGCACGATGGTATACTAGACGAATCGATACCGAGTTCACTTGAAATCATGAGTAAAATGTGTGGACCAGGAACTGCATTTGAACGAAACTTAAAATTTAACTATAACAGACAATTAAATGAATACAGACACAGCACAATGAAATCATAAGACTATTGCTATTAATATGCGAGCTTCGCCTTTTTAGAATATCAACGTACTCTTTTTTTCCAAAAGAATTTGTTCACCGTACTTTCTTTTTTTTTTTGTATATTCATTCAGCAATAAAACTATAGAAAATATCCAATTTAATGTGAACCGTTCTAGATTTTAATTAAATACTAACAAAGATGTGTGCAGTGAGATACGTACTAATAAGAAAACAACAATTGAAAAATAAAAACAAGAATATTGATTTTAGTTCAAGTAATTCTTTTAATATAATATGTCAAATAAAAACTATAATTTTAACATTATAAACATGGACTATACGTAACCTATTATGTACTCTCAGATATTTTGCGATATACTTTTCTTGGCTTCATATCAATAGCCTGTTCTAATTTCAATATTATTTCGACGAAAATGTACTTCGTCTTCTCAAATCACTACCTATGTGATACGCATACATTTTCCCCGATGTCTAATTTTCAACTATGTTAAACATATAAGTCGCATTGCGATATTCATAATTTCAAAATTTAATGTTTATAGATTCAAAAAACGTAAGAATATTTTCCATAAATTAGTTTAGCATCGATGATGATATATCTGATATGATCGAAAACTGTTTTCTTTTTCTTTCAAGCTTTATAATTACATGTGAGAAAATTTTTATCAATTCAACAAATTTTATTAATTGAAATAAGATATTGACTCGTTTATTTTAATAAACAACAAAATCAATGAAGAGTATTTGATCTCAATGAAAATCGAATAACTGCGAAATATTGATTGAAATTCAGGTCATCTATGCAACGTCACAATATTCTAACTTCATACACATAAGTCATCAACTTGATCTAAGACAGTGATGCCATTCTAGAAATTGAATGTTTAGTAAAAATAGGTACGTTAAACTCTAGAAGAATATCTCATCGATAACTGTAAAATGTGACTCTTCGAGTATTTCTATGTATTCTTCGATTTTTAAATAACTTCGTTCTCTGAACAAATGATACAATAGTTTCTTCGCGAATGTTATTTTTATTCAGGAGCGACAAGTGCATTGAAGATAAATCTCGATGAAATAGGTACTCACTTATTTTCGGATCATTTTGTCGTAGTGCAAAATGATAGCCATCAGCATATTTAGTGCAAAACATCATACAGAAAATGATGTCTGGACTATATTGTGATCCATCTAATCATGTAAATCATTAGTGTTTATAAAAGCTTTTTCTACAATCAACTGCCTGTCTTATATTCAGCAACATGTGCTCTTTTATGATTCACTCGTATCATATCGTCAAAATCATCAGGCTGTATGAACAAAAGAGAAAAAGAGACACATGATAAATATGTATTGAGAGAGAGTGAACAAAACCGCGCGTCGACGGAATATACGAGAAGGATTCTTTGTTGTATCTTTCATAGCAAAATTAGAAATAGAGTCTTCGGAGAAGATTATCTATGATCTTATTTAGTTTTGAAAATTTTTTGAATATTTATCAATATTAGAATAGTATTTGAAATTTTGAAAAATTTAATCAATCACTATGTCGACTGGTAAGGATACTGAATTCCTATGTTTAATGTATCTTCTTTATTTTTTTCTTTTTTAAATATTAAGAAACTATCATTATAAAAGAGGAACCGATGATTGATAGAGCTATTCATTTTCTCATTCCAGCCCTTTCTGCAGGTATGAATTAACAAATTTGAAAAATAATCTATTTACTTTTCAACTTTCGTCAAAGATGAACCATCTCATATTCTTAGTTTACCAGAAACATTTGCCATACAACAGAGTCCATTAGAAGTAAGTCATTCGTATATTATTGAAAGATAAAGAAATATAGTTCGAAGTATTGTCATCGTTAATATTTCAGATACCATTACCATCAGGAAAATATATACTTGCTCCAAGTCCAAGTGAATTATGTAATATTTTTAAAAAAGTATTTTTTTACTATCTCACGTTACATCTATTTGCTATTCTTCTAGTTCATTATTATGAATCAGTTCAACCTCAAATGAATAATATTATCTCATCATCTGAAGATATAATTGATCATTTAACATCGGAAAATTTTATTCACATTGTGGAAAATCTATCGGAATATTCAATACCATGTCCGGTAAAGGAAAATCAAGATGTTTCCTAAATTTTTCTTAGATTGACGTAAACATTGATAAAAGAACGAATGCTTTTATTAGGTGTTACAAAGTCATGTAGATAAATCAACATCAATGATTTCGACCGATGATTTCGATGATATACCATCAAATCAACCGATTACTGAGTATTGCTATGGTCCCAGGTAGATTTTAAATCAGTATACGATGCTCATGTAATGGCATGAAGTTTTGATTTGTGTTACTTTTTATTAGAAAAATACTGCACGAAAAATGTCTATCAAACGAAAGAGTTCTTCATCTACTTGATTTCTATTGAATGCCGATCAATCTATCAGTCGTCTTTAAAAATGTATGATATTGAAACCGTAGTTTTTTGGTTTTTAATTAGATAGGCAGTAACAACAAGAACTAATTCTATTAAACATTAGCACACCTTGTTCATGATAGTAAAAAAAATTTCAAATTGAATTTCATATGATACATAAACATAAGCATGTATATAAACCTTACTGTCACTTTTTAATATCATCATCATGCTCACTAAGTTTTCGACAACAACCATAACTAAGTACGAATAGTTGCTCCTTCATGATCAGCTGCATCGTTTCACTTGTGGTTATATAGTAGTAAGTTGTGTACTCCTTGCTAGAAGAAGAAAAACTCTTCGTTGAGCAAGTTTGTTTTTCTCTTTTAATGAGAAGTAACAATTGATATTGTATGTCATTATTTTTGCATCGCACCACAATTATTGGATTTGTTTCATGTTTTTTTATTCGCAAAATTTCTAGTCCATCCTATTATGATTCTGCCTGTGAATATTCATCTTCAGCAGTAGAAGATCCAAATCTACTTCTACACAACGAACAATTGACATCGTATGTGAACAACTCAAGTAATAGTTCATCGAATTCTGATATTAATTATCAATGGTCAACATTGCCAGTTACAATTGCATCATCGAATCATACACATTGGAAAAAAAATCGTTCGAATAGACTTGAAAATAATAAAAACAAAGCACGAAATAGTCGAAAGCGTACTAAATTTTCTAATGGTGATCTTGAAATATTGAATTTATTTTTTGAAAGAAATCCTATGCCATCACGATCAGATATATCAATTTTATCGGAAAGACTTGCTTATCCACGATATATTATACAAGTTAGTATGACTGTTCATTTGGTTGATCTTCCTATACATATGTATTTAGATATGATTGTATCTGTATATGATTTTAGGTATGGTTTTACAATAAACGTCAATCACTTAAACGAGCTAATTCTTCGTTATCTCGATTAGATAGAATTGGAAATTGATGTTGCGATTTGTTTTTTTTTTTTTGAATTTAAGAAATTTCTTCGTTTTTTCTTTCAGTCAATAGAATATATTGTAGTCTGTTAATGTTAATTGATTTGTATATTATCAATAAAATGATGATTGTATTAATCGTATGTCTTTATGATGAATATCAGTGCTCAAAGTTTCAATCAAATATTTCGCAAGAAAAAGAAGGTAGCTCGATAGTTGTGTGCGTAACATAATAGAGATTTCATCGATTCTTTATTGAAGAATCATCTACATCAGTGAAAGAACATCGAGTATAAACGTAGTTGAATAATGTTCAGAGCTATTTTAGTATGAACTGTGATAAATAGTACGATCGGCAATTTTGTTGAAATGATGAATTTAAAGAATAATGATTATGACTATCTATGAAGAGAGTAATATCAGTCCGGCAATGGAATTACTCACTAGAATGGCATCACTACTCTTTGCATTATCTAAACCAAGTAAATAATTTTCGCAAGGAATCAGATTAAAATCGTGCTATATAATTAAAACGCAATCAATTTTTAATCTGATTGCTTGCCAAAGATATTCAACATCGGCAATGTTCAGTCGGATCTCCATTTTTCCAAAGTTGAAATTATAGCCGTAGTAAATAAAATCTTCAATTTCGTCAAAAGACTTTATCTCTTCATAGTGACCATGCTTCAATACGTTTTGTTAATGCTTAGTTAGAATATACGGGGAACCTCAGTGACAAATCTATCAAAAACAGGAATTTCAACAAACGTTAGGCCATTGTAAAGCTTGGAATAATACAATTGTTTATTATAACACTGGTACAAACGTAAATTAAGTGATACTAATGCATGGAAATCCAAAGATACCTCTCTACGAACACCTTCTATCTCTCTCTGAATACGTATTCTGTGTGCGTTTTCTCTTCCTCTCAAGCACATGCGATATTGTAAGATGTATCTCTAACTTTGACGCTTTGATTTCTGTCTAGTCAAAGTTGCATTTTTATGCGAACACGATTATAAAATAGACAAACAGAATGCTGCGCTCTCGAACTTTCAAAAATTATATAAGTCTACCTGGCCGATACAGAAGTAGTCTCTTTCCTCTACTTGTATTTATTCTCTTCTTCATCGATCTGTTATCCTCAAACATAAAGCTAACATGTTCCAGACATTGCCTCGGATCAACGTACTTCTTAAATTAGATGTTATTGAATGAAAAAACATGCAACATTAACAGCATGAGATGTGCATATGAAAGTTTGTTATTCGCAAAACTGAATCTTCACTTCAATGTCATTCACACCCAAAAGTCATTTCAACGAGTAATTCAAAGTATCAAATAAAATTGTGCACAGTAGCAAAATTAATTGACAAATACAAATGCTGTCCAAAGAAAATGAGATGTCAATGTTGAACATGAACGAGAATAAAATCTATATTTGTTTCATTAAACGAATAGAACAGTGTACAAGAAAAATGAAGTAAATCAACTAAAATGCGAGAACACAAGAGTAAAAGAACTTCATACTACAATCATATATGGTCTGAAATGTTATACAACTGGGACTGTTGAAGAACCTTGTGACGATTGACAATGATAAATTAACTGCTGTAAAACATCAAATTTATTTATAATCAAAGAAATTTAAACTGGTTGCTACAAGAACATAGGATTGAAATCAATATAATTGGAATGTTACTGTTCTCTTGATGGTAAATTTTTCAATAGATAATAAAATCATTCGTCATGATGAAGTATATTAAGTTTTGCAAGGAACAAATCATGAAATATCAGGATTCTCAGTTAAAAACAGGAAAATGAGCAGAATCATACTACTGGGAGGTCTGTTATTAAGTTCATTTTCCGCTCATATTTATATCATTTGTTTAGAATCATTTGATATGCTCATCGACCGTATGAATAAGATCTTCAGCGTCAATAACAATTAATTGTTCTACAGGTTGTCGTGATCATAGAATTAATCACCATTACCTGTTAGTGTACTTGATACCTTTTCTAATTTGATTCTTTACTGAGAATTCTATCATTTCACATAGCAAGAAATATGTTTTAATAGTGCATAATTATCCTACGATTGTGCTACTTCAATTAATTTTCGTCATTAATATTCATATCTATTAGATTGCCACTCACTTTATATTTACAGTACGACCTTATTCTTTGTTTAATTGCAATAAAAATAAATGATATAATAACGCTTAAAATCTAGCGGTAAACAAGACAAGAGAAGAAAAACAAAACAAAATTTTATTCAGTTATAAAAAGAATTTTTTTTGTGCTCAATGCTTGTTGTGCTTGTTGAATAGCTGTTTGATAATCATTTAATAGATACTTTTCACATTGTGGTGGTTTAAGTTGATTACGTTTAATAAAATCAATTAATTCGTAAAGCATCATCGCAAACTCAGTACCTTTATAATTTTCCGATTTCCATCGAGACATCCAAAAACCTCGACAAGTAAGATCATTAAATATAAACTCGGCTGTTGGAACAGTAACCGGTTGTTTACTCATACCACCATAGGTGACTAACGTTGCTGATTTATCGAGTACACGAAGAAGATCACTTGTAGCTCGTCCACTCACACAATTCAGACCAAGTTTCGGCCGTGGTATGGTTGACCAAAGAGTTTTACGAAGTGTTTCTGAATGAATTAACAAACTAAAACATGATCATTCTTTGTTCGTTGACATATTTCAAACAAACCTTTTCTCAAGTCTTCTTCAACATAAATATGTTCAGCACCAATTGAGCTTAAATATTCAACTAATTCATTCATGCCTTGTTCTCGATGTCTTATTATATTAACTACATTAATATTCCATAATTTACCCAACTGTATAACGGCTTGTCCAACACCTGAATTACCGCCATTTTGTATAACTGTATCACCTTTTTCTAATGCAACGAAATCTTTTAATAACCGGTATGCTGTACAAGGATTCACTGATAAGGTTGCAGCTGACTCAACTCCTATGTCTGATGGGATTTTAATTAAATCGTTTATTGATACAACACCATACGAACGCCATTTACCCCAATCAAGCATTTTCGGTATAACCCAATCACCTGGACAAACCTGTTCATCTGATGCTCGATGTTCAATAACCTGAAATACACCTTCATTACCGAACGTAGCCGGTAATGATGATGGAAGTATTGCATATTTTCCTTCGATCATATTGATGTCTGCTGGATTAATTGGTGACGCTAATAATTTTATTAATACATCGTTGGGTTTTAATTGATTTGAATCTAGTGTTGTTGTTTGATTAAGTTTAAGAACTTCACTCGGTAAACCATATTGTTCAGCTTGTATTTCATGAACTGCATATGATGTAGCAAAACGAAGATGAGCAAGTATAGATGGAAATCGTTTGAAAGAAATTAAAGAAGACAACATGTTATCTAGAACAAAACTTTACAGAACTATGATCATTTCACATCAAAGTTGGTTTTACTCAATTAATTGTTCATGTTACAATTGTTTATTGTATTATGACGGGAAAAAAAATAATCAACACTTAAAAACATGATCAAGGTTTTCTAATTATTATATCATCAAATTATTATCGAAGACGGAACAGTAAATCAAACTGTATTGATCTGATTTTATTTTTCTTCTCTTGTTTTGTCTTTTTTTTACATACGAATAATATTTAATTACTTTTTATTGGTATGTCTTTAACGTTTGAAATTCATAAGAATACTGATCGTGCACGACAAATCTTAATTTTCAGTTTATTACAACTGTCCAAAATCAATATGTCACGTCTAGTTTGTACTAAAATTGAACTCGTAGACATCAAATATTTTCCTATACTGATCAAACTAAATGAATGGCTTTGGATGAAAATAGATGAACCACTCAGAAACAAATGATGTCACTGCCATCGTAGCCAATCATACGAAAATAAATATACATCATATTCTCTTTGTTTGTTTTTTGCTTTATAAGAATTCATTCATTGAAATTGTTGAAGATGCCAACAATGCGGGGCGATGCTATGCGAGGTTTAGCCGTTTTCATATCGGATATTCGAAATTGTAAGATTTTTTTTTTCGAAATCAATTAAATTAGAAATTTCTCTAATTGATTTTCTTCTATTCATTAGGCAAAAGTCGTGAAGCAGAACTACGACGCATCAACAAAGAACTAACGAATATTCGACAAAGATTTCGAGGTTTGAGTATTCTCTTTTTTTATGATACACAAGCATATGATCTTTGAATTATTCTTTTTCAGCGGATAAAACTTTGGATGGATATCAAAAGAAAAAATATGTATGCAAATTATTATTCATATTTTTACTTGGTCACGATATTGATTTTGGTTATATGGAAGCAGTTAATTTATTAAGTTCAAATAAATATACCGAAAAACAAATCGTTCGTGTTGCAAATAGACAAAATAATCCTTCTCATTTTATCATGACGAAAAATTCTCTTGTATCCTTTAGGGTTATCTATTTATTTCCGTTATTATGAATTCAAGTACAGAAATGAAACAATTGATTATACAAAATATTCGTAATGATTTACAAAGTCGAAATCCCATATTTATCAATTTAGCATTACAATGTGTTGCTAACATTGGAGATAGAGAAATGGCTGTTGCATTTACAAATGATATTCCACGTTTACTTATATCAGGGTTTGAACATAGTCGATGCATACATTTTTTTGTCATTTCTATTTCGATATTACATTGTTTAGAGATACATTAGATTCAGTCAAACAATCAGCGGCATTATGTTTATTGAGACTTCATCGTACAAGTCCAGAATCATTACAGTTAAATACAGAATGGACAGCGAGAATAATTCATTTACTCAATGATCAGCATTTAGTAAGAGAATTCATTGTTGTTATTTCTTTTCTCTCAATTTATTAATTAGAAAAATTCATCTCGTTTTCTTTCAGGGTGTAGCTACGGCAGCGGTTAGTCTTATTGATGCGTTGGTTAAACGAAGTCCAGATGAATATAAAGGATGTATTAATTTAGCTGTATCACGTTTAAGTCGAGTATGTATTTCTAATGAACAAACAAAAGAAATCGAAGATTTTTATTATTTCAAAGAAAATAATATTGAATCAAGGTTTGAAGATAAAATAATGTTCTAGTTTATTTGAATATTCAATTTTTCTACTATAATGGAATCTCTGTATGAGATAAAAGAATACATTGAAGTTTGTGAAATTGATTTTCATAAGATCGATTCATTTGATTAAAAAGAAGCCTTTTTTCTCTTTTTTTTTGGTTAAATATTCATATTTCATTCTTATAGTTTAGTTAATAAGAAAAAAGATATTATCAACGTGATGAGAAGGTAATAGAACATACAGAATAGATGTGCGCTTAGAGGAGTTCTGGTTTTCAAACTTGTACCCAGAAAAAATTACCAAACTAAATCTAATCGACCTGTAAAATATTTGAAATATATAAACATCGTTATCATAACGATGACAGGCTATTAGTTGTATTATGTGAGCTGTTCATTTTCGAGACTGAAAACAAAAAGAAGACTTTCTTCTTCATTGAACTGAACCTATTGGTAGTATGCTTTACTTTCAGACACTCTTCTAGCTTAATATAACACTCATATATAGAAAGATGAGAATGGTCGTAAAGGTCTTACATAGCTACATTTACGTTCGTGCTTACATCTACTAGATAACCATAGAAAATGCTAATTGAAATCCGTGTACGATAAATATAGAAAACAATGATGAAAAAACGTTTATGAATGTTGATGAAGCCTTCTCAAAGATTTATTTAGTCACATTGATTAGAATACGTTAAACATGTTCTGATTAGTCTTATTATCTTGATTTGGATTATTTTAAATAGTTTAATGCTATTAAAAGATGATTGAGTGAACTTGATTTAGAACGAAATCTTCCAATCTTGATTCTATTATAAAAAGAAAAAGAAAAACCGAGGAAAGATAACGCACCTGGTTGAAATGTTTTGATTTTCCCATAGATTGTCACTTCATCGTACACTGACTTTCAAGATTATACATATTATTTTGTTCCTGCTCCATGGCTATGTGTTAAATTATTACGTTTATTACAAAATTATCCACCGCCAGGTATTTGGAAATATAGAATAGTGCGAGGAAAAAAAATTTATTTACTTATATTTGTACACTAGATGATCCATCAATACGAAGTCGTTTAAATGAATGTCTTGATACAATACTTAACAAAGCTCAGGAACCATTAAAATCAAAAAAAGTTCAACATTCAAATGCACGTAATGCTGTTCTATTTGAAGCTATTAACTTGATCATACATATGGATTGTGAATCAAGTTTACTTGTACGTGCATGTAATCAGCTTGGTCAATTTCTACAAAATCGCGAAACAAATCTTCGATATCTTGCATTGGAAAGTATGTGTTTATTAGCAACATCAGAATTTTCACATGATGCAGTTAAAAAACATCAAGAAACAGTAATCAATGCATTAAAGGTAAGAAAATACACGAATATATATACATAGAATTTTATGAATAAATTTTTTCCAGAGTGAACGTGATGTTAGTGTTCGTCAACGTGCTGTCGATCTGTTATATGCTATGTGTGACCGTTCAAATGCTCAAGATATTGTACAAGAAATGTTAACATATCTCGAAACAGCTGATTATACAATTCGAGAAGAGATGGTTACCATAGAATTTACAAGTTTATTTGTCAATTTTTTAAATATATTCTATATTGTAGGTTCTTAAAATTGCTATACTCAGTGAGAAATATGCAATTGATTACAAATGGTATTTAGATATAATGTTAAAACTTATACGTATTGCTGGTGATTTCGTTTCGGAAGAAGTAATCATGTTCTGTTTTTTACAAGTAAAATGAAAAAGAATTCTTTGTTAATAAGGTTTGGTATCGTGTTATTCAAGTTGTTGTTAATCGAAATGACGTTCAGAGTTATGCAGCTAAAATTGCATTTGAAGCTCTTCAAGCACCAGCTTGTCATGAAAATATGGTTAAAGTTGCTGGATATATTCTTGGAGAGTATGGAAATTTAATTGCACTTGATCCGAGATCAACGTAAATGAAAAATAAATAAAGAAACGTTTTCTTGTGTATTGATACAACGTGTATATATTATAGACCGATGATTCAATTCGAATTACTTCATTCGAAATATCATTTATGTTCACCAACAACTCGTTGCTTAATTCTATCGACGTACATGAAATTCGTCAATCTTTTTCCAGAAATTAAAAATCATATTCAAGATGTAAGTATTCACACAGAAGATACGTCTCTTCTTCTAAAGTTAGAAATTGAATATTTTTCAAAGTATTCATAATTTTGAATATGAAAGAAATTACTTTTGCAGACACCGATGATTTCTTTTCAACATTCTTCTCTTAGCGGTTTTCTAGTTTTCAATTGTCCGATCAAAATTTTCAGTTCTTATTTATGGAGTTTTTTGTTGTTATCAAATGGAAATGTATAGTTTTGTCCACATGAATAGTATATTTGTTTAGGTTTCATCTATTTCTAGCAGAATAACATCGAGGTAGTCATTTTTACAATCGTTTTTTTTTTATCACGGGACGTATGTCCCCTTCGGTACTAGTGTTAATCCATGTTCATTTTCTGATGAAATATATTCGCGGCTGTCAAAATCTAATGAGAACATCTGAACCAACAGCCGTCATCACTATCTAGTGTAATCGGAAGCAACGATGGTTATTTCTGAATTCCATAAGATATACATTTTGATCATTGCAGTTTAACCCATTAGGAATATCATGCACTGTTCAATAATATGAGATTCAATTTTGTACAGCTATGATCAGCTTAAAAAATCATAGAGTGTACTTGAAATGTTACGGTTTTCTAATTCATAGAATCTGCTATATATTGAACATGCTTCTAAAGAGGAAAAAAACATTCCTATGTTTACGTCAACAAATTTTCATTTTCTTTGTATAGATTCTTCGGCATGATTCGAATTTTCGTAGCTCAGACGTTGAAATTCAACAACGTGCAATCGAATATCTTAAACTCAGCGAAATATGTAACCCAACTGTATTAGCTACTGTTCTTGAAATAATGCCACCTTATCCGGAGAAGCAATCACCATTACTTTTTCGACTTAAACAAAAGAAACCCTTAATGGAAACTGAAAGCACTGGTGAAACGTCGACAACACCAGTAACACATACTGACGATGGTCCGAAAATGACCGAAGCAGCTGTAAGGATTTTGACTTTTGAACTTATTTCTTATTGAAAATGTTTCTATTGTATATCTAGATACATCTTAATCATCAACAACCACCACAACAACAGAATGGTCTTCTCGTATCACTTGATATCCCTGAATCGAATGGTCACTATGAAGAATCAACTACAAATTCGTTTTCGTCATTAATAAAATCTTCCACATCGACCACTGTTCAATCGAATAAAAAATTTCTGTTTAAAAATAGTGATATTATATTTGAGAATGAATTAATTCAAATTGGCATTAAAGGTGTAACAACGAAAAGTTCAATGCAAGTAGAACTATACTATGGCAATAAGGCAAATTCTATGTTAACAAATTTAACAACGAATATTCTCCTCTCAGGCGATTTGGAATCAGGTAAAGGTTCTTTTTTTTTATTTTTGAAAGATATGTCAATGAAAATTTTCTTTGCTCAGAACTTCAAATTCAAATGGAACCAATTAAAACGACAGTTGATTCACGTGCACAAATAAAACAAAATGGAACTATTGAATGCGTCAAAGATTTTCTTGATATACCAAAAATGACGATGATGTTCTAGTAAATTAACTTTTCTTATGAAAAAAAAAACAAACTCAAGATTGATGATTTATGTTCGTTTAGTTATAATAATATGCAACAGAAAATTGATTTCACATTTCCATTATATATAAATAAGTATATTGAAAAAGCTGAAATGGATTCGAATAATTTCTTTCTTCGATGGAGAAATCTTGAAAAGTAAAATTTTGTGTTTTTCATATTATTTTTCAAATAAATGCGTCTAATGCGTTTTTCATTTAAGAGCAAATCAAGAATGTCAAAAAATCTTTCCAGCTAAATTTCCGATGACACATGAAGATTGTCGTCAAAAGGTAAATATATACATTTGATGACATATCAAAGAACAAAAAATTTACATTTTACATTTAGCTCGAAGGTTTCGGTTGGAGTAATTTAATTGGTATCGATACTAATGCAGAGAATTTCTGTGGTGCCGGTATTATTCATACAGTATCACAACAGATCGGTTGTCTCTATCGGCTTGAACCCAATAAACAAGCTAAAGTAAAATTTATTTCTTTGAAAATTCATTGTTCTATTTTATTAATTGTTTAGATGTATCGTTTAACCGTTCGAGCCAGTAAAGATAGTGTAGCTAAACGATTGGTTGAATTACTTGAAGATCAATTTTAATCGATATTTTGAAATGATCTCGAATGCAAATAATATTAAATTTCCTTTTTTTTTCCTTCTTTTTTTTATCGTGCAATACACATTTCTTTTTACCGGTCATTTATATAGAGCAATAATATAAGAGAAAAACCAAAATTATATATACATATATATGTGTGTATGTTAATATATTTAATCCATGTTGTGTTCGAATGTTCAAAGACGAGAAAAATAAAACATTTGTCGCGTATTTGTGTAGAATTATTATCATTCCTTTTGTCATCACCTACTGTGATTTTCTGCTGATTGATTGGCGGCTCTTTCTTCTTTTTTTTATTTGTCACATTCAATTATCTATTCCATATATTATTCAGAAAATAAAACATGAATGCAAACGAATTTTTATGCTTAATTCTATATTCTTTTGTTTTGTTTCTTGTAGACTTTGTAATTAATTATGTCATCAGATAGTAAGTTTCCATTGACCAAGTCACTGGAGAATATTTTCAAATAGGCATTTTTCTTAATGTTTTATCGTTGAATACAATATGAAAATTAATTTTGTTTCATCATGCATCGATATAGTATTCTAAATCAAAACTAGTGATTTCGATTTTATGGTTGGTTGGTTGGTTGGTTGCTTGATTATATTCAACAAAGAATCATAGTCAAAATATGGGCTTTGAGTTCGAACCGTATTAAATCAAGTGGAAAAGCTAGTTGAATTAGAATTGTAAAGGAAAATATTACTCGGTGATAGATTCTATTCAGATAATCTTTTGTTAATAGAAAAAAAGTTGAAGAATTAACAAGAATCATTGTCAATAAAGGAAAGAGATTCGTGATTCATTTACTTTTTAATAAAGGATCACATTTTCTTCAAAGTTTGTCTTATAACTATGAACTTCCTGAGAAGCAATTAATTGGCATTATAAAACACAGTAGTTTTCATCTTCGAATCTTATCGAGATTCTTGTGTAGAAACGTAAAATACATATTACAATGAAAATATTACCCATGTAGAATCGAAATAAATCATATGTTTCATACAAAAACTTAAACATCGGGAAGCAAGATTTGAATCTTTATTCACCTAGATAAACAATTCATGTTTGGAATAAAAACAACAACGACGAAGATCTCTACTTCTTACGTCATCTCATTAGGCCTAAAGGCTGGTGTTGAGATTTTTCAAAAAAAAACTCTTCTGATGTTAAAACATTCTATAACAAGTAGTCTCTAAGTACATAATCGTATTTGATAACAATCATCTATCATTTATTAATAAAACTATGGTAAATATTGATTTGGATTGATTGTGAGCAATACAGATTTAATGACATTATTCCATTGTTATACTTGAAGCCATGCAGATGAAAAGCATGAAATCGATTGTTACAGTCACTGTCCTACAACATGACCATATTTGTCTTGAGTCTTGACTTAATTAGGATGCAACAAATAGTTTGTCATGCATGACTATTTTTCTACTTAGGAACTCGAAGACAAATAAAAACGAGAGGCAACGATGTAGAGCGTGTGAGTGCATTGGAACAATTGAAACGCGCAAGACAAGGTGGTCACAGTGCAACAGTTGAACAGGTAATAATCGACTCTCGTCTGATTTTAATAGACTATGTTTCAACTTCATTATATAATTTATGGGAAATGTTAGCCAGCAGCAACTAATGAATCAGATGAAGATGAAGACGATTATTGTGAAAGTGATTCGGAAAATTATGAAGACATAAAATCATCAACGAAACGTAAATCTAATAATGGTCATCAAAAAGATTCGAAAAGTTAGTAGCTTTAATTGATAAATTGATTTGAGTTATTTTTGTTCGCTTACAAATATTCTAGGATTGAAGAAAAAACGAAACTATTCTGATAATGAGAACAATGAGGATGATGATGATGATGATGAACAACAAACCAAATCTTCTGAACCAAAACGTCGCGGTCAAATCTTTGCTAAACCGCAAGAAGCATCGAACGGCATGCATGATATTAAATCCATGTTTGCTGCTAATAAAACACGAAGTGTTCAGCGGCAAGAACAAGTATTTCAAAAGAATAAAAGCGAGTCGACAAAATTCTTTCGTTATTTTTCTCGTAGAATCAAAAAGATGAATCCGATAAATTACTCTCTGACATTATGTTTGAATTACAAAAACCAAAACCTACTCGTCCAATACCAGTATCATTAGCACCAGTGCCACCACCAGCACCACCACCAGCACAACCTGTGAAAATTGAATATAAATCAATGGAAGTTGTACGACCCGAACCAACGCCAACGACATCATCATTGCTGAAACATAATTCCAATCATTCATTACGTCAGGAAAAAGAACTCGATTGGGGTGATGATGATAGCATAAGTTTTGATGCTGTATCAAAATTAATGAATGATACTGCTCCACCAATGAAGCAGCTGTCACCACCTCGAACATCTAAATCTACTATTCAATTCGATACTCAAGAACTTGAATTTGTTACCGATGAACAATTATTGAAATCAGCGCGAACATTTCATACATCACCAACGAAAGAAATCGACCAAAATGAAATCATAAGTAAAGATGAACGCTTGAAAATCTTTTGGTTTGACGCCTATGAAGATTCAGCTTCTCAACCTGGTAAAATAAAACTGATGAATATATAGTGACAAAAAAAAAGTAATAATCAACTCTTTCCATCGTTCGTAGGTAAACTTTTTCTTTTCGGCAAAACACCATTGTTAAGTGATGAAAAATCAACAAGTAAAACATTTGTTAGTGTATGTTTAATTATCGATAATATCCCAAAGCAAGTCTTCTTCATACCGAAAAATGGGGTAAGATTCGTTTGATTACAATCTATGACTGAAAAAAATCTTGGCATAAAATAATCATTCATGGATGTCGTTACTCGTGAAACATTTTTACGGAATGTTTTTTTCTGTGATGAAATTCAATAACTGTCATAAGATCGTTAAAAATTGTTTAGAAGAACCATGATCTAAGAGAACACTTCTTAAGTGTTCGAAACTATAGAACACTTTCATAAATGCTGATTTCAAGAGAAACGAAATGATCGAAGAATTCTTTACTCATAATACGGACACTCCAAAACTGTGTATTAATGAGTTGAATTTACCTAGCGACAGTGGCGATACACACTGCACGAAAATCAGTATTTTTACCATTTCGAGAAAGCCATAGATATTTTCCAAAAACTTTATTTGTAATTATTCAATGTTACACGACAAGCTGCTGCTTTGTCAGCACATTTTACATATCGATGCGATATTAATTCGATAACAACAATGAATTCATAAGAAATTTAAAAATGATGAGGGTTCAATACTTGGGACCATCGACATTTGTGTGTCAAGCTTGATCTTTACATGTTTTGTTTCGGAATGCTGTTTTGAAACACAAATAATGAATGAATAAACTTCAGTTTCGATCATCATCGCCAATTTTCAATATAATGAAGTTCTTACAAAAATAGACACTTCTAAAGATATGCTGTGTTCGATAAACTTCTATCTACAGAAAGTTTATTCATGCCAAGATTAAAATCGTAATGGGGAAGTTAATTCGACGAATGATTAGACTAGAACTAACATTTTTTTATTGAAAGTTTCCAGTGGAATTTCTATACAATGAGATCGTTAACTAAAAACATTACAGCATAGTAGACTTATTTGTTACTCTCTTGAAAGTTCATCAAATGAACAGTGTATCTGTTGAAAAGTTGTCGGATATCTGAAGAGATTCTTTAGTTATTGTAAAACAAAAATTTGAACATAGATTGAATCTGTTTCTAAGTGGGTACTATTCAGTGTTCTACAAATGAATGAATATTTCGTGCCAAGATTTTCTCTTCAAGACGTTAGATATAGCTTTTAGCATGTTTCTTTGGTATTCATAGAATTCAGCATCTGATGTTGAAGAAGAATTATTTATAATTGCTAAACGATTTAAAATCACAAATTACACATCAGCAGTATGTAAAAAAAATCACGTTTTTCTTTTCTACAATCAAATTTATATTTCAGATCGTAAAAAAGAAACGGTTTGATCCTGATTTAATTTCTACCGATGTACTTAATGAAATCGATGTTGTTGAAATGAAATATTCTGTAATATTCATTTTTATTCTATTAATCTTCTAAATCTGATTTTGTTTGGTTTTTAATTGAAGGCTCGTTGTACATCATTACCCAGTGATCTACAAGGTGATACATTTCAATGTATTTTTGGTATGAATCAATCGGGATTAGAATATATATTAATTGATAAAAAACTAAAAGGACCATGTTGGTTAAATATTAACAATTGTGGTATGTAGTTGTTATTGTTTTGCATAGCGGGACAAATACAACGAAATTTTCTTCATCTTTTCTAGCTCCAGTCAAAACACGACGAAGCTGGTGTAAGCTTGAATATGATGTCGATTATTATAATAAAGCGGATCGCCAAATGACAAACATCGAAATTATTACAACCAACTCGCCGCCACCACCACCGATGGTAGCTGTTACATTATCATTAGTTACATTACCAAATACAAAAAGTCATGAAACTGAAGTAGAATGACAAACGAATTTTTCATTTTGTCTACGTTATTAATTGCTTAATTGATTGTCTCATATAGGTTATATGTGTTGCTGGCCTTGTTCATCAACAATTTCCAATTGATAGTGCAGCACCGAAACGTCCATATCAAAATTATTTTATTGGTTAGTATTCATTTGTCCAGTCTTTTTTTCTGTTTCTCTATCAAGAAAATATTTTTCTTCGTCTCTATTTAGCATTGACAAAACCAAGTGAATGTGTTCTTCCATCAGGTCTTGTAAAAGCAGCTGAATCTCAAGTCTGAACATTATATTATTAATAAATAATAAATGAGGTGTGCAACGTTTCTAATTTTTCGTTTTCTAGAAAATTAACATTGAAAATGTACCTGGTGAACGTGCATTACTCATGTATTTGATTTCAAAATTTCAATTATTAGATCCTGATGTTATCATTGTAAGTGATGCATTGAATTAAGCTACGAACCTAATCGTACGAACAAGAAAGCTATTGATATCATGCAATATTCTAGGAGTGATATGTTAGTTACATGAATTGCAGTCAATGACTATCATAGTTCTACTGACGAAAAGAATTCTTCTATTTTATTGCATATATAAAATTGATAAGCTAATATTATGTTTGAGGTAATTTACAAGAGATATTATATGAATCAATAGAAAACGTTTTTAATTCATTGAGTACGCGTATTACAAAATTTGTATCATTGCAAATTTTGAATCAACTATGAAACTCAGTTTTAAACGAGTTGAAAAAGAGAGTCATTTTCTATTACAATGAATTCGAGATTAATAAGAATGTTACTAGGTTTACATCAGAATACAATTTAAAAAAAATTTATTTCTTTGGATTGCTTAAAGGGTCATGATATGCGAATGTTTGGTCTAGAATTATTTTTATCACGTTGTCAAAAATTAAAAGTTGGTTTAACAGCATCAAAAATTGGTCGTCTTCATCGAACACACGATGGAAAAACGAAAGTAAATTAATCTTTTGTTGTTCAACCTTTCAATCCTTCTAAGTATATTTTTAGGTTTCAACGATTAAAAATCCAACATGCGGCCGTCTTCTATGTGACATATCAGTATCAGCAAGAGAACTATTAACAAAATGTAAATCGTACGATCTCGAGGAATTATGTAAAACCGTGTTAAATGCGGAACAGCAACAACTCTATAGAACTTTTTCGATTGATCAAACAAGAGATGCTTTTAGGTAAAAGAAAATATTTGATTTCTTTCTTTTAGTCATAAAAATCCTTCATAGCATAACCTTGTAATCAGGATCATACATAATTCTCGATTAGTCCATAATAAAAAGCAGCAACTTTAACTGAAACTAATAAGCTAAATTCAAATGTGAAGTTCTAAAGAATATGTATAATTTTAAAATAGCATTCTACTATCATTCATTTATTTCTATCTAGTAGACACGAATAACTAAGTGAACAGCAAACATAATTGCTTCTGTTATCATCCAGTAGAAATCTATTCATTGTTTCAATTTTAACTTTTATTCGTAGTTCATCTACGTCAGTAGTGGATCTTGTACAAGCAACTCTGAATAATACATCGTTGATATTGAATATATTTTGTCAATTAATGGTTTTACCTCTTGCTTATCAATTGACATGTATTGCTGGAAATTTATTAGTAAGACTTATTATTACTGTCAAAACAGAAAATCTATTCAATAATTGTTTATTGAAAATAGAGTCGAACATTAATGGGTGGCCGATCAGAGCGTAATGATCATTTACTATTACATGCATTTACTGAACGCGATTATATTGTACCAGACAGAAGTGTAACTGCAAATCATCGTACAACACTTAAAACTACTCAAGATGTAAGGAACTTTTAGGTTTTCAATAGAAAATGAATTCAATTAAGTTTTTTTGTTTTGTTTATTGAAACCAAGACTCATAATGAATCAGATGAAGAAGTTGATGATGAAAATAAAAAAGCAACAAAAACTCCAACAGCTTCTTATACTGGTGGTCTTGTTTTGGCACCGAAGAAAGGTTTCTATGATCATTTTATACTCTTACTGGATTTCAATAGTTTATATCCATCAATTATACAAGAATTTAATGTTTGCTTTACAACATATATGAAAAAACCAGTACAATCACGTTCTGTTAGTTGTGCTTTTCCTTTTCGATTCTTTTGTTTAATATATTAACTAGAAAAAATTAATTTCTTTAGAATAATAATACAGAACAAGATCAAACTGATGTTGATGATATCGTTGCTATTGATGAGACAGCAAAAGGTATTTTACCATTAGAAATTTATAAACTTGTTGAACGTCGCCGTGAAGTTAAAAAATTAATAAAAGAAAAAAAGAATATATCTGACGAACAACTTGTTCAAGTATGACTTTATATCTCTATTTATACCTACATATATAGTTGTCTTATGTTGACTACAAGAAATGAAATTAATATTGTATTTAGTATGATATTCGTCAAAAAGCCTACAAACTAACAGCAAACAGTTTATATGGATGTTTAGGTTTCAAATATTCAAGATTTTATTGTAAACAACTTGCTGCCTTCATTACATGTAAAGGCCGAGAAGTAAGTCAAAATAAAAGCTTCACTTATTTTTCTCTCTAAACAAGAAGTGGCTATGAAATTTTTTTTAGATTCTGATGCAAGCGAAGAATATTGTTGAACGGGTATGTAAATAGTTAACTGTTGCAAAAAATTGAAATTTGTTTATTTGAAATTTGTTTACAGATGAATTTCGACGTTATTTATGGTGATACAGACAGTATCATGATAAATACGAATTCAACTGATTATGATCAAGTTATGGCTATTGGAGCGAAGGTACTTTTTTTTTCCATAATAATGATGATTGTTTCTTCAGTTTTTTGTGTCGTTCACTAGACACAGTATTGCAACCTACAGAAGTACATGATATTTTAATGCGTTTATCCTTGTCCATCGGTGTAACCTAAATGTAAAAAGTCTTGGCAGAAAAATTTTCTTCGATTTGAGACCGTCTCTAGTTTGAGAAAGAGAGAGTAAAAAGTGGTAGTCCACTGAAAAGAGAATTTCATTCTCACTTGAACTTATCCGATTAAGAATAGATATTTAATAGAGACCAACAACGAAGTTTGAACAGAAAATTTTACATAATTCATTTTTGTATTTTGATTGAAAGTACCTCAGTTTGTAGAACGATGCTAGTTCTAAAACATATTCAATTCAGTTTGCTTCTAACATGTCAACAGAATTTGTTTTATTTTAAAGATTGAAATTCGCAAAAAGAATTATTTTGAAAAATTTCATCGCATGTCAAGGATAACATTTCGAAAAATGTTTGTAACTTTGGATTTTTTTGAGTCGTAAAATCTTAAAATCTCTACAAGTATAAGGCGTGAAAATCATCTCGTACTACCTTTTAGAGAAATTAAGATTTGAAAGGAAAAATACACGGCCTTTGTATGTACCAAGTGATACATTTATTTATTTCAAGTTTTTGCTTACAGTTAATTAGACGATAGTCAGCGGAGAATTCAAGAAACACACTTAGAACAAGCATCAACTTTTGATTCTTTTTGATTGTATATATATGACCAAAAAGTCAGTAAACATAGTTATGCGTATTTTTGAAACTACTGTTTTGTACGCACGTCATTTTCTTCTTAATGAATCAGGTTCAAGTCAGAATGACATTCTCTTTCCAGTGGTCTAATGTTTATTCTGCTTTGTAAACTATAAGCGGTCGAAAATCGAAGAAAATTTGTGTACCAAAACTTTTCTCATTTAGGTTAAACTTCTAATTTTAAGTGATGACAGTAGAGAATGTGCTTCGGCAAGTAGAGCCGTCTTCTTTGTATATGTTCTTTGTGAGAATCATCTGTTTTCTAATAGCATTCTAAACTAACTTTACAAGTAAATAAAATGAGATAGTCATTGACAATCTAGTGAAGAACTATATTCGAGCATAAAATTCTATGACTCATCCGACACGATTGAAACTAAGAATGGCATACTATGCAGTTCTATTGCAGCAAAATCGTGATAGTTTCAATGTTAAATATTACTTTTAGATTCGCAATGAAATTAATCGTCAGTATAAAAGTGTCGAAATCGGTATTGACGGTATATTTAAATGTATGTTATTACTTAAAAAGAAAAAATATGCTGCATTAATTGTTGAAAAAACGTCAACACAAGAATTTATGTATAAGACAGAATTGAAAGGCTTAGATATTGTACGACGTGATTGGTGTCAATTAGCTCGATCCGTTGGCGAGTAGGTTTTCTAAATAAAACTTTCAAAATTCAAATTTTTTTTTGTTTGTTTTTATTTAACAAAAAAAATAAGGTATGTGGTATCGGTTATTCTTTCTGGTGAATCGCGTGATGACGTTCTTGATAAAATTCATAATCGATTACGAGATTTAGGCGATGAAATGCGCACTGGTAAAATTAATATTGAAGAATATGAAATAAATCGAGTAAGTAATCAATAAGCTACAACGAAGAGAAATATTTCTACTTATCAGAATATTAATTCATTTAGCAACTTTCAAAAGATCCGAATGATTATTCTGATGTTAAAAGTTTACCACATGTCCAAATAGCTGTACGTTTTAATACGAACTCAACTGGACGAAAAATGAAACGTGGTGATACAATTGCATACATTGTTTGTGAAGTATGTTAGTCATTATTACTCGTTTTTTAATTGAATCGATTGTAAATCACATGAAATGATTTCAATTATTTTAGGATGGTACACAAAATTCGGCTATGCAACGTGGTTACTTACGTGAAGAAATTCTATCATCAACATCACCATCATTAACTATTGATATTAATTATTATTTGCATCAACAAGTCTTGCCTGTCGTATCACGTTTATTAGAACCATTTGATGGTACTGATCAAGCGTATCTTGCTCAATGTCTTGGCTTAGATTCTTCTAAATATAAACATCGTCAGCAAAAGAATTATTCAAAAGACAATGATGCTGTTGAGAATGCTAACAATAATAACGAAGATGACGATGATTTCGATACTGGATTACTTATTGGTGATGGATCAGAAGCTTTTAAACAATGTGATCCATTTGTATTTCCTTGTGTTCAATGTCAGACGTTAAATTTTTGGAATGCACCATTTATTTTTAATGAGGTAAACAGAATGTATTAAAATATTTATACTAGCTGTATTAAAAAAAATTATCAAGTTAAAGAGAAAACAGGAACAAGTTTTTCTACCTTTGTAATGAAAGTATAATTCCCAATCAATCGAAAGACAGCTATTCATTTTTTGTATACAGAGTATCCGAAAATTATATATCACATCCCTTTGTTTTTGGCCTCTCTCTCTCTCTCAATCATAGCTTGAATAACTCTCAATAGTGATTTGAACAGTCCGAAGATTTTTCTATCCGATGAAATGTATATCGAACTTGCACAAAAAGAACTTCGAATGACCGCAAAGTCATATTTTCGTTGCTTTTTTCAATAATTTTGTGATTTTGAGCCTTTCGTAAATTGAGGATAGCTCAGTGAACAAATGTCGTAGACAATTGGGAGACACCTCATTTGTCTCAGAATTCTTTACTCGGCAAGACTGTAAGATGTGATAATAGTTCGGATCAAAAACCAAAAATTGACTGCTGGTGGTGTCAAGTCAATCACTATTGAGACTTATTCCAACTATCACGTAGAGAGAGAGAGAGAAACCAAAAACAAAGGCGTGTCCTATTATTTCGGGATACCCTATACGTATCTAGATTTGAAAGTTGATGTCTATTGAATTAATATATTATAAAATAATAATACGCGCTGAGATTCATTGATTTGATAAGACTAATGATTGAAACTTGCAAAAATTAGTTTAGATCATTTTCTATATACCATCGATTGAGCGAATTAGTACTGAGTATCCATTGAATTTCAATGAATACGAAACTAACGTTCAGTCTATACTAAAAATTGCTTTGCCATAAATCGATTTATGAAATAAACTTTTATTTCTAAGAGAATTTTTGTTGATTCGATCAAATTTCGTTGTATTGCTTGCTGGTCGCAACGCATAGAAACATTTTCATTCGCAAAGATTACTATAAATTTGTTGTCAGGATAAAACATGTATTTCACCATTCCTTCGTTGTACAAATGTGAATTGTTCAAGTCAACCAATAGATCATGTAATTCATTTACGAAATCGTTTGACCTTAATGATCAATAAAGCAATACGACGTTATTATCAAGTAACAGTCAATTTCTAATAAATCATACGTAAACGTCAATTAAAACATTTCTCAATATAGAATTGGATTCGATGCGATGATGATACATGTTGTGCATTTCGAACACGTCAAACACCATTAGGTATCTTACACAAACGACATATGTGTACATCATGTGGTAAAAGCGAATTGATAACAGAAGTAAATGGCATTGTTTCTTTTTTCAACTTGAATTGTAAGGGTAACATATTCCACTTTCTATTTGAAGTATGACGATCGACAATTAAATTTGCAACTTCAATTTCTCAAACAAATTTTTAATCTTGATGCTTATAAAAATTCATTGAACCAAACTAAGTCAGGTGCGAATACTTTTAAAAATTGAGTTTTTTTTTCTTCTATGTAAGTTAAAATATAAATTTTTAGAACAAATTGATACTTATTTAAAAAGCTTATCCGTTGATGTAACTCGTTCAATTTATAAAATCATGAATGAATTACAAGGGCATATTGATCGCATCGTACAAAAAAGTGGTTATGCTGAAGTATGCATTAGTACACTATTTGCTCAATTTTACTTTAATGCTTAAAGTTGGAATATATATATATATATACATGTATACATACTTTTTTCATTGTCAGATAGATAAAGTGTTATTATTGTTACTGACTTATTGATATGATTGTCAGATAGATATATATTTTTTTCTTTATTTGTGAAATAAACGAAGCACAAAAGTTCTGATAGCGATAAATGATGTTGTATTTCTATATCGATATATTTATCTATACTATTTGAAAAGAAATTTCACAAAAATGATCTATGTGAATTTGTTCAATTATTAGCTATCTTTCATACCATCGATAAGTAAGTTATTTGTATTAAAATTATGATCTATATTGACGTATTCTATGAACTTCGTTCATCAAATGTGTTGGAAAGATTACACATAGACATGTCATGTTACATGTAAAACATCAAATATTGTTAAATTAGGTTATCAAGATTCAAGAAACAAGCAACGAAAGACATTAAACTGTAGTTTTTATTAATAACTAAAATCAATCAAAAAATAGCACCATGAGTGGTGGCTTTTGTTTCTCTAAAAACAGAATGGTTTAATAAAGATATGCGAAAAATAATATAATCTAACTTTAAGAACACTAATGTAGTAATTGTACTTGTCGGTTTTATTTAAAAGTAATCAGTATATTTACGTTCATAATTATCGATCAGAAGCTATGTGTTTATTTCAAACCTATTCAAAGTAAAATAAAGTCTTCCAGTGGACAACTATGCACGAAATATAGATCAGAGGTCAAACCGGGGGAAGATTTTCATTCATCGTCGTGCTCTTCCTTTAACTCATTCCAATCCTTTCATTAAAATCGTTGAGCTTGTTTGTATGTGTCGATCTTCTAATTTATAACACAAGTTATTGTCAAAATAGTGACAGGTAGGTATCTTAAAGTACGAAAAATAGTTACAACAGGAATAAAATATGCAGACGGCTAAGGGTGACACTTTAGCATTTTTTAAAGTTAGAGTTTAAGTAGATGTTTTCAAACCAATTTCTTCGTGTAAAAACAATATTTTTGCTATAGAAAATGGAATTCATAGGAAAGAAGTAATTACTTTTGTGAAAGTATGATTTATTTGGTACAAAAAAAAACACTTTGTAATTGAAGGAAATATATTTTTGCAAAAATGAAATTTCTATGAAAAACCTCTACTTTAACTTAAACTTTTTTTATAGTTAAAGCATCAATTTGAGGTATGGTACTTTAATCCTTTACGCCCAAAAATGGCTCCAGAAGAGTCATTGATAAAATAATTTTGTAAATACAGTACTAGTCTGTTTAATATGCCAATTATGTAATCTGATCTGTCCCAACATCCACCTTCTTGTCTATGACCGACGGATTGGTCTAGAAACCATTTCATAAAAAATGGTGTCGAACATTCCCTACTGACTTTTGACTTTGTTTGAGCAGACTATTGACTGAAATACACGTATTAACTTTGTTCTTGATTATTCTCCAGCTGCCCAACAATGACTCTGAAGTCAATTACGTTCCTTATTATGTGCCTACAACCGACTTATCGTGAGGCTTTCGAAACAAATCTAACTAATAGTGGACTTGGTCATCTACTAATACAGCACAGAACGTGAGAAAGATCTCTATTGACTGTAGGTGTAAAATAATATGTTTTGAAAACTTCGAATTTTTTCATTTTTTTCACCAAATCATTAACTGTATAGGCCCGATATTTCAATAATGAAGCGAGGACAAAAACTTATTTCATTTAGCTACCAATCGAAGTTCATCAAATTTACAATAAAATGCTCTTATCGATTTCAAATACCATAATTTCCGTTTTTTCTGCAATTTTTCTGCGAATGGTCACACCATTGACTTAGAGCAGCACAAGGGTTCACTTTAACATTGACTACTTTATCAAAGTACTTTAAGGTTAAAATACCATACTTGCACAGGACTACAATTAAAAGTGATATGAGCACTAAATAATATTGGTGAAAATAAACCAATCTGTTTTTCACTGTTGTTCTCTGTGGAATGAAGAAAACAATGTATCTATTTCGTGCAACTGTCGCGTAACTTCCCCAACACGTTTTGGTCTCTGGTATGGACACCGGTAAGGTCTGATTGTGAGATGTGCATTTGAAAACATTGCTCAAGCAAACCTCAAGAACAGTTTTCTTCTGCACATGACTTAAGATTAAGGGAAATATGCATCAATTGAGAGTGAAGTTTTAAAAAGACCAAATGTTTTGTCATGACTATCGATACCATTTACCATATCCTTATATATGAGATAGATCTACAGTCCAGTAGAAACTATCAACTGTACAGATTTCTCTTTGTAGCAGCTATCTTTAACTGTTGTTGAAAACCTTTATCATCTAAATATACTGATGCCAATAAAATTTCCTGTAGTAAATAATGTCAAAAAAACCAATCCGTGAACCATTCGCACTAAACATGTGCTATTTTAATTCAATATTTTATCAATAGTAATTCATAAGATAATAAATAAAACATAGAAATAATGTTTCTCACACTAAGTAGAAACCAATCTATTCAATTCATGAAATTAATTTAGACTTGTTGATTCATATGATTTGAGTCAAGTTTTTAGAATGGTTGCATGCTTTCAAAGATCGAAAAACATGTGTCCCTATTTTACAAATGACGTTAAACAAATGAACGATATCAATTGTAGTTATTAACTTTCAGAATTCCGTTAAAAATACTATGAAAAGTTTCAACCATTTCACATTATTGTCATGAATCAAAAAATTCATTCGAGAGATTTGTCAAATGATTAGTCGTTGATTTCTCTTGACAGATAATTGGAGATAGAAATTATGTATTAAAAGCATCTCCAAATTTAATTTCGATTTATTGTTTGATAAAAGAAGGATAAATATCATTTCATATCAATATTCTTTGACTAATTGTGAATGCTTAGATTTGGCCCGGGAACTTACTGTTCTACTACATCGATTATATGAACTTCGATATCTGACAAATTTCGAACTTAAAATCACGAAAATATACATAAGTACATACTGTTGATATTTTAAACACCTGATTCCTCTGTGTACTCAGTCGCTGTCATTTTTGTCGGTCAGGAATCTTCCAAGCGGATACAAAATGGGGGGGAGGGGGTATAGCAATTTGTTTTTGGAAAAAATATCGAATTTTGAAAATTTTTTACTAACAAAACCAAAGAAAATTTTCGATTTCACACCGAAAGAACAACCATTTTTGATGATTGAGGGACGTACTACCCCCTGAGATCGAGACACCCCTGTTGTTGGTTCATATCTATTTTCTTAATTAAACTCATGCTCATCAAACTTTCTTCTGCTGCACACTATGGTAGATCTATCCTACCAACATCTTCGAGCATTTTATAAATGACTTAACAAATGGCTCTCTGAAAATCGTGTACGGAAAAAAATTGATTTCAACCAGAGTTCCGTGCTTTGTATGTGTTCATTTTTAAAGGCTTTCGATAGCATCGTTTAAATGATCTTCTAGAAATCGACTACGCAGATTTAAACACCCTTTGAAATAGACTTTTAGTGTTGGCTCTACAGAAAATAATCGAATTTTTAAAATTTAAGCTCTAATATCTCACGTTTTTCTTTGCTACAAGAGTAAATTTATCTTTCAGCACAGCTACGTTGGTTTACACTGAAGCGAAATAGGTATTGTCGACTAGCAAAGGTCCGGGGAAAATAAGGAACTGTCATTGTCGATGCTTCAACTCATAGCTCACTTGCTATAGTAAAACTTTTTTCTATTTCGTTTCTAAACCGAGATCTTTATTCATCGGATAAATACAATGTGTAAATCAGTCGTATCTAAAGTCCTGATTGAAAAGTAGAACAAAACATAGAAATGGCTGTCAGGGATTTCGGCGTGCAGTAGAAAGGACTAAAAATTCAGGGAAAGAATGAAAAATTTAAAAATAAATAAAACATAAATAAGTCCAGTGATTATTGAATCTAAACACGAATAATTCATATTTTCTTTTCCTATAAATCGACTAGTCTAAATTTCTCACTACTAATAATAGTAATGATTCATAAATAATATAGATAATGTGAACGAATCTGACAAGGAATAATTATATACCTTAAGTTCTACTTTTATGGCTGCGATTGATCCATCTTCAATAGAAGAAGCTAGACCAAAAATGACCAGCTATTTCATTTTAACAGCTTGACTAATTTAGAGGTCCTCCTCCTCTGCTCATCTGCAGTGTACCACGTGCTATTTCTTTTTCGTACGCATTTTCATTAGAATTACTTCTAAATAATCATATCATATCCAATAGCATGTCCTTGGTGAATTTCTCGAGTAGATTATAATGAACATTTGCGAGTATCCACCTAATTTTCGTCAGTATACTCCAAGGACATGGACCAAATGCATCCCCTGAACATCTGCCAATAATTGGCAAAAATTCAGGTTGGCGAACTTCAGCTGCCCCAAAGAATGTTACCATTACAGTAGAACTTTTATCCGACAGTATCAAAATATTTTCAATTTATGTTTCAAATTTTTTCTATTTCTCCCTAAATCAAATCTGGAGTTCTGCAGGTTAACCTTAACCTACCCTAACCTATAGGTTAGGTTAGATTTAGGTTATAGGGAGCTTAGGTTAGGTTAAGGTTACAAAAAAACATCCAGGGGTAAATTTAAGGATGAGCGCATATGGATAAAACCTTTACAGAGCTGAACTTAATATCCACATGTGACATCTCTTTTGGTCAAAAGCACTCTAGAGAGAGAGTGATATTAGAATCTAATTTTATTGGATAGAATAAAACAGAATGGGAAAACAATAGTTCATTGCTTAGTACTATTTCTGATATAAGCTGACGAGTTCGGTCACTTTTGACTGTTTTTCGAGTAAGAGTGCATAAATGTAATATAGAATGTCTATTAAATCATCTCGACATACCATTAATGAGAAAAAGAAAGAAATATTAAATTTATTGAAGCAAGGAAAACTTATTACGACAAAGGAATCTCCATCTTCATCGAATGGTACATTTTGGTCAAGCCTGCTTAGAATACATAATCCAAATGGTGAATGTGCTTTTGAACCGTTCGTCCAATGCACTATATGCCAACAGATCTTAGTCTATGAACCGAAAAATGGAACAACTACTATTAGTTGTCATGTTCAAAGTTGTATAAAAACAAAGACTTCAAACAAGGAAATATCAATTAAAAAGTATTTGAAAAAAGATTTAACTATACCCTCTGCAGATAAACAAATGATTACATTAGCTTGCTCTAAGTACTGTGCTTTTGATATGCAATCATTTAATAGTGTCAATGGCAATGGCTTTCATCAATTATGCCAAGTATTAATAGAGTTGGGTTATAAATATGGTGAATCAAAAACTCCTCTACCCAGGAGGATGATTCCGACACTTGGATCCGATCGGATGCCTCTCTAATCCGATCATGTTTCCATCGGAGTTTCTCTTATCCGACGAAATCCCATCGGATTCCTGGTTGCGATTCCTGATTCGGATCCCTAGTGTTGGGTTTTATCGAATCCTACTATCGGGATCCGATTGGATTTCATCGTACGATTAGACAGGCCTCTACTGTTCGGTTTAAATGCTAATTCGTACTCAAATAAGAAAATAGATTTCTCCCGTCGGATCCGTTACTGTTTCCACAACCCGGATTCCCATAGGATTTCATCGGATCGTAGGATCGGATTCGTTATCGGATTCGTTATCGGATTCATTCACCTGGGTACCTTATGCTACATCTCTTTTACCAGATCCCACAAATGTTTCTAGAAACATTCATCGTTTGGCAACTGAATATCGATTGAAATTAATTGAAAGTATGACAGAAGATTTTAAAAGTGTAAAACTTATTGGTATTTCTTCTGAGTACTGGAAAAATACTTATACGTCCGACTATTATTTGACGATAAATATCCATTACACGAAAGATAAAAAACCAGTTACATTTATGCTGAACACGTCGATATTTATTGGTTCAAAAACTGGTGAAGCTACTGTCAGAACAATCAAAAGTATACTTGATTCGTATGGCATTGATCCAGAAATGATGCACATTATTTACTTAACAGACAATGGGTCAAACTTCGTGAGTGGCTTGAAAAGCGAAGTGCACTTGAGATGTATATGTAAGTTCATTTGATAAATTTGAGTTTGATATTCCTCGTTATTTCAGGCCATTGCATAAATCTTGTATTGCAATATTCTCTTGGTGAAGTATGTCCGGTGATTGATTAAATGGTAAAAGAATGTGGTGAGCTAGTAACTCATTTCAAACGTTGTGAACTTAATGGTCTACTACCAACATCGCTCAAACAACAGTGCGACACTCGATGGAATTCTTGTCTATGATATGTTACATTCGATTGATTCGAATTTTAAACAGGTGGAGGATTTATTGCGTAGTCGAAAAGAACATAATAGTTATTTGGATTCAATCGATCAAGGTTTACTGAAAAATTTATGTGAATTATTATCGTACTTTAAAATCGCAAGTGAACATCTGTCGGCTGATGAACAACCAACATTACATTTGGTGGTACCATGGATAAATAAGTTAAAAATTCATTGTGAAATAAAAACTAATGATTCTCCTGTGATAAAGCAATTAAAGAAAATAATGTTGGAACAGATACAGAAGAAAATTTGGTTGACTCAGCTACACGAAATTGCAACATTTCTTCATCCAATCCCAGGTCGACGATTACGGACTTCGTACACGGCTGTAAACGACCGTATACGCTCCCCACACTACCGTAAACGGTCGTATTTTAGCGTTTTACATGGTCCAGTATTACGATCGTATATCGCCGTATTGTATACGGGCAAATACGATCGTATACGGAGAAATACGGTGGAAAACCGAAACCGTTTACGGATATTGTATACAAGGACCGTAAAAGATCGTTTTTCTCTCCGTATATCGTCGTATTTCCCCGCATACGACACGGAGATATACGATCGTAATACTGGACCATGTATTTTGCCGTATTCCTCCGTATACGGTCGTTTACGGCCGTGCTTGTTCGACCTGCGATGACAAAAAACCTGCTCGTATGCTACGAAACGTTTTTAAAACAATTCTTATTCATACGATGTGTTCTGTGGAGAAAGTCTGAGCTTAGATTCTTTCCTATTTAATAAACAAATAATATCTAGAGAAACCTTCTCAAATTGCATTGCCCTCATTTGCATGCATTTCAAATTCCTAATCTGAAGAACGATATTGATAATCTTCTTTTTGAAAATCGTCCGAGAGCAGCCAGATTCACCCCATCGATACAGATCATTGCAAAACCAATAGCCATCGACTTTTGGATGCTCAAATCCGCGTAAATCGTGAGAA